>CALSBV010010288.1:2164325-2247169 GCA_943590825.1 Bovichtus diacanthus
TTTTTATGCAATACCTTATACATATTCACACCTGGAATCTGCCAAGTAGACCCACACTGTTGCGACTGAGGCTTCGCTGTAGGCCAGCAGTCCCTGAGGACCCCTGAATAGATAAGCAGTAGACTCACTCACCCCTTTCTGTCCCAAGTGGCCCCGCCAGAGGACTGTTTGTTTTGAGACATTTTTGAGTTTTAGCCTTGTTCTGGTGGTGTAAATTAAAGAAGACCTTATTTAAATGCTCATCTGTTTTATCTTGTCAAAATAAGCTTGGGCAGGGAAGCTGCTTTGACTTTGAGCCATTATGCTAATAAAAATTTATTTATCCTAACAGTAAACTATGACAAGAGCGTTTTCTATCTGAATAGCAATTACCAACACTGCTACAAAGGTGAATCTTATTAGGATGAATGCCAATTAGCAGCATTTGTCAGCTTCAAAAGCTGTCTGTGAATCAGCAAATTGCTGAGTTCTCACAGTTTAACAAAGCTCCAGAAATGTCAAATCATACATTGTTGAATGAATTACTTCAAAGACCTTTATCAGTAAATGTTCACTTGTGTGTCCACTTTATGTGAGTGGTACAGTAATAGTTGAGAGAAGTGCAAGTACTATTTCATTTCCTTTTTGAGGTGTTACTGAGAAGAACTGACAGCCTCTCATGCACACTTCACTAACCTTTAACTGTATGAATTAAATTGAACCACGAACACTTCAGGGCTATACACAAAGTTAACTCTAGCAGGGAAAAACTTGATTGAATAGCGTATTCATCGTCAAACTCTGGAAATTAGCCCACAGTGGATACACATGGCACCTATTCAAAACGCCCTTTGACTGCGACACGAATGCCCTAATATAAGCATATTAAGCCATTACAGAGAAACAGTCGGAAGCTCATCACGTCCGCCCCGCACCAATACGGCCCCCATTAGCTGCGGAGTGACCCTGTGAACTCCTGTGATTAATATTTCAAACCAAACACACTCCTAACCCAGCACCTCTTCCTCCACCTCCCCCACTACCACCATCACATCAGCACCACATCACCCTCCATAATTAATTATCCAGTGTTTGCAGCTCCCTGCCAGTCCAGTTCTATTAATACCCAACCCCCTAAATTTCTTCACACACACACACACACACACACGCACACACACACACTTTTATGTCCATACTGGCCTTGGGCAGCTAATTAATATCAAGATTTAATGGCGCTGCATTGCATTTATTGGCATTTGAGCTTGCTATGAGCTGCAGTATTGGAGTGCTGCTAGTGGTTTTATAGTTTCCTCATGGTTTCATCTTATTGCATGACCAAATTCAGCACATACATTGATGGCGCACAGATCTGTTTTCTGCACAGCGGTACACCTCTATTATACACAGCAAAGCCTGTGTTGCCCCCCACAGGAAAATAGGACATGTTCAATTTTCAGCTCTCCAATTGCTCTGTTTGGTATATCAACAGCTGTGCACCCTCCATTTCTGTTCTCTCATCTCTTCACCTCCCATTTCTTCAACCAAAGCTGTATCACAATCAGCTCCCTGTTTGGTGAGCGAGAAGTGATTAAATCCAGTCTAACAGGGTTGTTTCAGCTCAACTTTAATCCACAACTGACCGTTGGCTGCATTTCACTGAATCAGAGCCAAAGATGTTGCGCAATTCTGCCCATCAAATACTCAGTTGTCCTTTTCATTCGAGATTTTGTATAATCCAGAGTTGGACGGGTGAAATGTACTGTTTTCATTGCAGTCAAAAATCAGACGCGCTTTGACTGACACTTGAATTGTAACTTTCCTGCCAGGACTTCATGTCAACGGTCATTTATTGTCACCTACGACCAAAATTGCTGTCTACAGAGAAAACATCTGATCTGTAAATGAAACACACTGGCATGATAAATTCAGCAGAAAGCTATAATCCTTCATCAGATTCCACTTTTCAATCCTCTTCACCCAAGAGAGGAAGATGTAGATGATGGGTAGGAAACAGAGGGATTATCTTTTCTTTTTTTTTTTTTTTTTACAAACTATGCAAATGCAGAGCAACTTGATATTCAGGAGGCATTATTTCAAATGTAGCATGCCATGTAGTTACGCGTCCATTTCGTCCTGCAGGTGTCTGTCCTGTGTAAACAGCACTTTTCGCTGCCACTGGTGTAAATACCGCAACCTGTGCACCCATGACCCCAGCAGCTGTTCTTTCCAGGAGGGCAGAGTCAACGCCTCAGAGGTACTGTACATTGCCATTAACGTAAACAGAGTTATAGTTTCATTAGCTGATTAAAGTGTAGCTTTCAAGAGCACCATTCATCTGTTCCTGTGTGACACTTTTACCTTAAACACACAATCCATGATTTATGTAATTATGTAAAACTCTAGCTGCACTAAAGAATCGAGCAGACTAAGAGTCTAAAGCCCTGCTGTCGGCTCAATGAGGCGCAATGGTGCTTTGCTCACAATAACGACCACAATAAGCACTAGGCAAATAGAACGTTTTTACCCGATGATGGAGCTAGATGAAAAGTCAGGATGTTATTATTTCCCGAGAGACACATGAATATCTGTACCAAATTTCATGCCAATCCATCCAGTAGATTTTGAGATATTTTACTCGATAAATGAAAACTTTGACCTGCTAATGGTTCTAGGAAAGGTCAGGGGATCCCCAAAGTTATTAGTTGTCATCCTCTGGGTACCATTGATATTGATACTAAATGTTATGGCAATCAATAGTTGAGATATTTCAGTTTGGACCAAAGTGGTTGTGGACTGACTGGCTGTCCCTAGAGTTACACTGTTATGGGCTCGCTAAAAATGACTGATTGGGCCACTGAGAGGCTTACAGCGTCAACATTACTATAGATAAATAAAGATTTAATAAATAGTCTTACAAAGTTTACTGTAGTGGAAAGTGTAACATGGAGAATATGAATGCAAATTATATTTGGATTAGCGACTTGTTTGCCCCACTAATCTGTGTGCTACATTAGTCCTTCATGTTTATATAACACATTCATATGTACTAATACAGATTACATAGCACAGAGACAGAAAGTCCTACATAAAATACCTAAATCTCTGAAGGGGAAACTAGTTATGAAATACTATTTATGTATTATGCATGGGTAATACTGTATTACAGTTTAACAGTGGGAGCATTGCAAAAAATGCATGTTTTCTTACTGTGAATGGTACAATTACGTGTGTTTTCATGCTGTTTGCATGCTGTTTTCACAGGACTGCCCTCAGCTTCTTCACTCTGGGGAAATTCTTCTTCCAGCGGGTGAGGTCCGACCCATAACCCTGAGGGCCCGAAATCTTCCCCAACCACAGTCGGGCCAGCGGGGCTACGAGTGCGTGGTGCACGTGCAGGGTGTCAGGCACCGTGTCACGGCGCTGCGCTTCAACAGCACCAGCGTGCAGTGCCAGAACAGCTCGGTATGACCTCAAACACTCCCAATGGAAGTCTCACAGCTGTCAAATGAGGCACACAGCTTGGATGCTGTGTAGGCAAGCTACATAGGGTACATCAGTGAATACCGCCCGAGGTGTTGAGCATACTGAGGAAAAAGTAGAGGAAAGGGAAAGTGAGCGATGAAGAAAGGAGACTGACAGGGAAAGAAGAAAGGAAGAAAGAAAGGAAAGGTTTTGTTAAAGTGAAACGGATGGAAACCATTACTTCAATGCGACCTTGTCTCTAAGCTGGATATTGTCTGAATAACATCTAGGTGTTCACCAACCGTGAATGTGATGCTCTTGAAGAAAGTCACAGGTTTGGGATGAATACAGGAGATTTTTGTAGCACAATGCAAATCACAGGCGATATTTCAATGCAAAGCATACCTTGCTACTCTGTGACAATGAATGAAAAGGCCATTTTCCTCAGATGTGGATGATCAGCCACCCCAGCCAGGGTTTGTGTCCCTCATGTCAAAGAGGAGAGGAGCAGACAACCATGGCAAAAATGACAGATGGTTAAAAGCCTCGTCTCTCTTCTGCCCTTTCATCCCTCTCTTTTCCCTCCACACTGTCTTTCTCTGCATCTTTTTTTTTCTTCTTTTTACTCCATCCTTTGTCTCGCTTTGACTTTCTCTCTCTCTGGAGCCACTTACCGCACACTCCCTCACTCTCTGTTTCTACTTTTCAGTACTTGTACGAGGGTGTGAAGATCAGTGACCTGGCGGTGGACCTCTCCATCGTATGGAACGGCAATTTCATCATCGACAATCCCGAGAAGATTAAAGGTGCCTCTGCCATCCATCACTGCCAGGCCAGAGAAGTGTAAAGCACTCAATCCACAGGGGATAGATGGGTCATAGAGACCGCGCCAAGGTTCTCAAAAGGCCTTGAGAGAAAGTTCACAATAGCAGGGAGTGTTATCAAAAAGCACCCAATCACTTCTGTGCCTGGAGGGGTGAAGAGTGAATCTTTATATTTGCTCAGTCTGGCTTTTACGGCTGCTTTTAGTTTCCCCTCCATCAACATGCAAGAATAGATGTCTGTCAATTGTTATTCGGGGTTGTACAGTAAATACATCCCACATAGCCAAAGATATACATGGTGGTGGCCATGAATTTTAACAGGCATTGTCATTACTTAGGGAAGTTACTTTATATGGGCATAAATATATGCTACTTACAGGAGAGAGGATGCAAGAGACAGACTTCAAAGATTACTTCGGCATCTTTTTTCTTAATACTTGGAAGAAGGAAACGTGCTATTAATCAATTAGCCAGTTATATTTGGCGATAACTTCATGTTTCCAAATGTGTTCTGATTGGTTGATCCGTTTGACTAAATCGAATTGTAACACGAATCCCCGCTGGTGTTTTTCCAGAATATTCTATGGTTGACATTTGCTTTTATAACCTATTTATAGCAGGGACATTCTCCAAAATCATCAATATTGACATGTGAAAAAGTGACTTGATAGTTTAACTGACCAGATATCCTCTGTGTTTTCCCACAGTGCACCTCTACAAGTGCAGCGCCCAGCGGGACAGCTGTGGCATGTGTCTGCGGGCTGAGAGGAAGTTCCAGTGTGGCTGGTGCAGTGGCGAGGGCCGATGCACCATGAAGCAGCACTGTCCTCCCATCTCTCCCTACGCTAGCCGCTGGCTGGACCTTTCTGCCAGGAATGTCAAGTGTACCAACCCACGCATTACTGAGGTCAGTTATTTGTTTGTTTGCTTTGGCTGTCGCCCAGTCAGTCAAGCCTCCAGGCTAAAATATATAGTGTATTTGAATTGCGAGACGTGAGTTTCTTTAGCCGAGTAATTAACTAAGAAAGTCGTCTCATTTAGAATAAGCAGTTCAGAGCGTTGTACACATTTCTCAGTCAATTAAAACAAGAAAGCTGCAATGTGACCTTTTGTTATTTTTACAGAAGCCTGGATTTCTTAAACTAAATATATCTTTTTTTCTTTCTTTCTTTTTTCTCCAGCAATATTTCATAAAATACAAGTAATAAAAGTCCTGAACTTGGCTAGCCAACTGAAAGCGATGATGACATTTTGGTAATTTGTTCAGAAACATTGAAGCTGAGGATGTAAGGAAGGCAACGTTTTGTTTTCGGGGATTTTGTTAAGAATAAAAAAGCCAAACTCGTTGACTGAAGTGTAGCAAAGTGTGTCTGACGGAGAAACCAAGGTGAAGCAGGTTGTTACAAAAGCTGAAACTACTTTATTTCACTCCGGCTGTCGATGAGTGGCACGATGGTACCATCTCCTTTGTAACACTTATATCTGATGAGACCTCAGTTTAAGGTTGATGGATAGTTTGTATGGAAATAAACAAGGAAACAAATTAAGTTTACTTCTATAGAACAGTTTTGTTTCTACGCATATCTAGTGTAAGTGTAACTAAAATTCCTGTGGAGATTAATAATAGTTTTTACTTCTGGAACCGCTATTTGAGTTGTTCTTTCCTGGAAGAGTTTGAACAAAAGCCCACTTCGCATAAATGTCCGGTCACAAGCCTGTTTCTTCAACCATACATCTATTCGTACCTCTTAGTATCAGAAAACAACATGCCATAACATCTTTTTGGACATAAAGATGAAAAGAAAGATGAAAAGATACTTTATTGATCAATAAACACGAGGCAATTTTAGACAAGGCTAAGTCACACCAGGCAGTTCAAATGCATCTCTCTGCATGTCCCTCCCAGATACCACACGTGCACTTCCAGAGGGGTCATAGCGCAGGGTCAGCCACAGTACGGCTCCCCTGAAGCAGTTTTTTCGGGGTTCGCTGCCCTCGAGCAAGGCTATTCCTGATATTCCTGGTAGTCCGTAGATATCAACAACAAAACACTAATTTCATCTGTGGCAACCGTCCAAGTTTACCATCCAAGTGCCTGTATACCTGAGACAATCTCCAAATTTTATCCCACGCCGGCTGAATACCTCAAATGCTTGACAGCCAAATGAATTCGGTCTGTTTTAGAGAGTGGTGATGGATCTTTTATGTCGCAAACTCCTGTTCATTCTCTTGAATGAGGCACAGTGGGTCAGGCACAGAGATGCCAGGCTCTTCCACTTCAAAGAGCCACGAGCCTTTGATGTCCCCGTCACATTATTAGTGTTTCTGAAGGAGCTGCAGCAGAATGTATCAGCTACCGAGTGCTGCTCGGGAGTGGAGGGAGAGTTGCTCCTGTTCTGCTCTGCAGGTCCAAAGTTTTCCTGCTGGGACGGTTAACTGTCCACTGTCAATAGGTTTCACGAGGTTTTGTTAGTCGCTGCATAATTCATTAAAGTTTGTTTTGAATTATAGTGGAATTCAAGGCTTTTGAATAAACCCTGTCAGTATGTGACTTACGGTAAATCTACTTAACGCTTACATGCAGATTACACAGAAACTGTGGGGAAAGTCCGCGGGGATTCTCAGTCATTCAGGTCATGTAGAAGTGCTTTGACAAAAGCAACTGGACTTGCTTTATATTCCTGAAAGAATCTAAACGAATTGAAAATCTATAGAAATCCCCGTTGCCTTTGACATAGCACTTTCAGATTGTGTTAATGGTTAGGTGCCCTTTAACGAATATATATTTTGAGGGCCTTTATTTTTGAGAAAGTACTCCAAATCTTCCAAGTCATATTTCTGACCAGGGTTTACACAGAATTAGCGTTTCGCCATAATTATATTCCTCTTGGGTTGTGAAAACCACTTAAACTTAAAACTGTAACTAATTACGATTAATTATCATTTTGGAGTTAAACTCTCTTTATGGCGCAATTCTTTTTTAAATATGGGAAACTCTGTGATATAAATATATATATATTTACTATTGCCTTTAACTGAGAACTAGTGTTTATTGTACAGCCATTGTACTTGCATTGCAGGTTTTACAGTTAGTTTACAGTAGGAGTACGAGGTGATAATCTTAGAACCTATGAATGTACATTAAATCATCTTTCTATCACCTTTCTTCTCCTTCCTACGTAGGTGAGCCCAGTGGCAGGCCCTGTGGAGGGGGGCACACTGGTCACCATCCAGGGCCTAAACCTGGGTCTATCCTTCTCTGAGCTGGAGGGCAACGTGCAGGTGGCGGGTATGGAGTGCACCCCACAAGAGGAGGGATACATTACTGCAGAACAGTAAGAGAGACTCCTCCCCTGCCCAGACACACACGGATTCATACCGTACTGTACATAGACATACTGTACAGATACAAACATGCACACGCGGATATAAACACAATCTCTTTTCCTCTCTCACACCATTTTTCACACAGTCACGAGCAGAATCTGTGAATAAGCTGGAGCCCAGAGATGCCTCATCAGGTTGTGGGATTGAGTTGGGGGCTTTGCATTGCTCTGGTGCAGTCAGAGCCAAAGGAAGAGACAGTCTTTGTGTCGTTGTCGTTATAAGGCTGTCGGCACAGCTGTAATTGAAATGCGCTGCATGTCGCTGACTGGAGGGACAATCTGTTAGCCATGTGTTTCTCTCACAGCCATGTAATGCGATTGGGCTCAGGCTGCAGGGACTTTATTTATATCCTTGTAAAAACAGGAGAAAAAAAAAAAAAAGAAAAGAACATGCCAGCAGAAAATTGGAAAACTCTCGTGATGTATGAATAGAAGGGATGGGCAGGGACGATTCATTGGATGCTCTTATTGTAAAGGGGAATGCAGAGTCTCTTGCTCAGAGCAGTGCATTCGCAGGGCCATTCATTTGGCACACACAGTGCTTTAAAACATGGCATTACAACTGTTACAACCATTAATTTCAGCATGGGGTCAGTTGCTATAATGACTTATTCATGGGACACTTTATCTTATTGACCTGACGGGAAATACTGATTTATTGAAGAAACCCCTACGTTGTCATGGCAACCGGAGGTAATGGTGGGTGGCAATCGTGCTGAAGATGGGGAGGGGTGTAGTTTATCATTTGAGTTATATTGCTGTTATAGGTTTCCCATTAGGAAGAAAGATGGCCCTCTGTATTGACCCACAACTTCTATGAAAGTCCGCCTCAATCACACTGGTCAGCAGAGGCCGTCTTCCCCCCGTGCAGCTCGTAACAAACGTGATACAGTGCAGTGATTCTGCTGCCTTGGCTCGTGTTATTACTTGTATGCACAATGATGTTTTGCAACTACATTTGTGTATTTGTGTCTTTTGTCTTGACAGGATTGTGTGCGAGATGGCTGCGGCGCCTAAAGGAAGTGCTCCAGGTCCAGTTAAGCTCTGTGTTGGCGAATGCAGACCGGAACTACGCGCACAGTCCTCCCAGCTTTACTCGTTTGTGGTAATTCTGACTCTGAAAAACATTCACTTTGTCCAAAGCAAACATCAAGTGTTTGCAATGAATTAGGCTGAACATGCGATTGTTGGTGAAAGCCAACAAAAGCGATTTAATCTATTCAAGCCACAGCAATCATAAACTGGAGAGGAAGACCGAATAAGAAAGTTCATTTTTCTCAGTAAAAGAGTCGTGCATAAGAGAGCGTATTTTTTTTTCTAATGGTTTGTTCACTTTCTGCATCATCACTGTATTATTAAAAATATTTTTTGACGGTTCATACTTCATGAAAGATTTTTTTTCCCCTAAAGAAACTCCTGTGTCCATCTTCTTTTTTTTTAAAAAAAACAGTTTTGTTGTTCATTTTTAGTTCCACAATGTTTTATTCAGCTAATGCCGGTAGACGCTTAATGAGACTCGCTGTATTCTGTGTTTGATCTATGTTGAATGAAACATTAATGAAACTTGGTTCTCCACAGACCCCTTCGATGCTGGCGCTGACCCCAGGCAGAGGACCGGAATCTGGGGGCACCAAGGTCACCATTGTCGGGGAGAACCTGGGCGCAGGCAGCACTGTTAACGTGTACTTTGGTAATCAGACGTGTGAGCTGTACAGGTGAGTCTCATGACAACACAACTTCCATTACGTCCCACATTCCTTAGGAGAGACAGTGAGAGAAGTGCCTCTACAAGATATCAAAGACTTAACCGTCTCTAACGTCTACGAAACACAGTAAAAGATCACTCTATTTAAAGAAGCACACTTAAGATTCAATTAAGCATTCGTGCGTTACATTAAAAGTCTTCATAATGATTTGTGAGGACCCACAGCAGTAGATATTGTTCTCCATGTATTTATAGATATCTATTTAAAGTTCAAAATGCCTCACATGGTAGGAGTCAGGAGGGTGGCGCTAGGAAGCCATTAGCTCGAGCACCCTGTAATTACACTGTTCCATCCCTAATGTGTCTGTAAAGAGGAAGAGATGGGACGGACTATAATGAATCGTCTCCCCTTGTCTTAATGTGCATGGCTTGTAACTGTAGTCAGGGATGTGCCACTGCAGCAACGAGTGGGCAGTCACAATCAAAGAGTGAAATGTCTCTTTCGCTGCTCCCACCAGGAGGAGCATGTCGGAGATCGTGTGCTTCTCTGCGCCGTCTGTGACAAGAGCCGGACCGGTGCAAGTCAGTTTGAGTGTCGACCGGGCCAACGTTCCTGGGAGTCTGGCCTTCGAGTACATAGAGGACCCCACAGTCCAGCGCATTGAACCCCTGTGGAGCATCACCAGGTAACACTAAGCGGCATAGCGCTGCGTATACACAGACACCAGCCACATGTGTGCACGGATACCTGCTCGAGGGTGGAGGTTCATTCCCTGCACCGTTCTGTGTGGAGCTTGCAACTCCTCCCAGTGTTCACGGGGGGGGGGTGTTGTTGTGATCTTGTTACCTCACACAGTCCACAGACTTGCAACTTTAGCACCCGTGTCATTGTGAGTGCTACTTACGCCGAGAACGGAAGCATCACCTTTCTGTCAGTCCTACAGGGCTCTCATATGCTTACATTATGGACCACACGTATGTTGTTGTTGATTTTATTAGAAAAATGTGTAATAGCTAATACGAGAGGAAGGAAGTCACTTTGCAAATCGCAGGTTGCATGTTGCATATTTGATGAAGCAGGCCTGGTCGAATGGAGGCTCTAATTAGGGGTGAATGGGAATTTGAGCTGCTTTTCATATTGCATTTTTTTCCATTTTATTTTCTAATTGAATCACATTAAATCCTGACCCTATCCAAGGTTGTAAAACAAACACTGTGCACAAGTTGCAAATTTACTTACTAGCATCAGTGGCACTGTGTGGCAAACAAAGACAGAAGGATGACGCACATGAGTGTTGAGCAAAACATAGACAAGGACACTATCTGCCTTTCTATCTTGTCTTCTGACATTACATTTATATTAAGTAGTATAATTATAGTAGTAGTTTTCCCAGTGAAAAAATCTAATAATATGAAAACCCCGTCCTGCCTACATGTGGTAGCACGGTTTATGGCAGTGCCAGTTATAATAAACTTGTTATACTAATGTAAACAAATGTAAACACATGTTCAAAATAGTCCATTTTTTTATTTACGCTACATTTCATCGTAATATTAATATGGATTTTACACGAATGAGTGCAATGCTGCTAATATTATATACGATGAAAGTGAACGCACACACATCTCTACCACAACTGAAAGGTGTGTTACCTGTATTCCACTAAATAAAAGAAAAATGTACACTTAATTTGGTTTCGGGGGGGGATTACCCAGCACTACGTCCCTGCAGATTAGACTTCAGAGAGACACCCTGGCCCTCAGCCTAGTGACAGGAGGAGCTTTGTGGAGCTGCAACCAAGAGCCCTCATCATGAATGTGCAGTCCCACTATGTGGCCCTACAAGCTTAGGTACCCTTTGAAGTGTGAGAAGAGAAGGATTGGCACTCTGTCAGGCAGACGAGACTGGCCACTTTTTTTGAAGCCATTTTTCCCTCACTTGTCTCATGTTTTTTCACCCTCTTTGTCTCTCCTTCTCTACTTTCCAATTCCAAACTCATACTACTTTTCTAAGCTCACACTGCTGCACAGGTTATACAAAGATTAGAGAGTGTTGTTTATTTTAATCACATCGAGCACAGATATGTAAACAAGCAGCACCTGTATTCATGCTATGCCAGCCTCACAGTCATGGATGAATATAAAATAGCAGCCAGCTGGTTTGCCGTTTGATCTGGCTCTCCTGCCCAATAACAAAGAGCGAACTATCATGCCAGCTATACCTCCTCAAACCTGCATTAATGCAGTTTCTCTGGAATACGTAGGGTTTGCAAGTTAAAAAGATTGCTCTCTCTGCGGCCGGCACTCTCATTAAATCATGGGGAATCATGTTTTGCATTCATATGTAGGCTACCAGAAGATGAAGTGGAGTGCTTGTATGTGCATGTGGACATGCATGCGTACGTGTGTTTGACCAATAGTTCTCGTTGCTTATTAATAAACGTGTTCCTTCCTCGCAAACAGTGGACACACCACCCTGACAGTGACTGGGACCAACCTGGATGTAGTTCAGGAGCCTCGCGTCAGAGTCAAATATGCCGGCCATGAATCTGTCAATGTGAGTGTGACAACTGCACTATATTAATAATATACTGCACTCAACTTATTGGTGTTGCTGGTGTAAATGTCACAGTAAAAATGTGCTTTATTGATAGTTTGATGCAACAAGGAATATTTATGGTTGTGGTCAATTTCCTACTTTTTGTTTTCACATACTGATCTGTAAGTGACGTCTTTGTAAAGCATTTCTGCAGTTTTAGATGTGAAGGGAACATAATGTTTAGAGCTGGTTGAGTTTGAGTACGAACTATTATATTTCCTACAGAACAGAAGTGTGAACAAAGATAGAAAAACAACCAGTCTCTGTACCGAGCCTGCAGGATAGAGAGCAAATTAACCAGCAAGAGCTCGAAATACTACGGCACAATGTCGCAAAATAGGCCGTAGTTTGTAAAATGTCAGCGTTGCTGTGGATGTAAAAAGGAAGCCATGCATAAACAAAGGGGTTAGAGAGAGGTTGCATATAGATGGGTTCATTCCAAAATGAGATTTAAAAAAAAAAATTTAAAAAAAACTGACATGAAAGTACAACTCCGTTTTGGGAGGTGAATTATAGTGCTGATTCTGCTTGCCTGGGGAACTAAGTCGTTTCAAAGTGATTGATTGTTCCAAAGTGTTGAGGCCCCCAGTGGCATAAGTCCAGTCACCTTTAGCCTCCGTTTTTCTACTTTGGACCAGTCGGGGAATTGCCTGAGGATCTGAGACTGCACACCGGCTAAAGGACGGTCGAAACTTCTGGAAGGAACTTTGGGCTCGACCTTGAAATAGATCAATATATTCTTAAAAATCAATTCTAAACAAGTAACTAGTGAAGAGATGCCAGAAATGGAAGAATAATGCTTTTGCTTGCACCAGCTTTAGGTAGACATTTTATTGAGGCCAAAATAAAGATAGAAGACAAATTAAATATGATAGTAAAGTGTTAATGGCTTCGTGTAGTAGACTATTGAAAATATCTATATTGTTGGCACAGTGGAGAGAAAGACTAAAGAATCTAAAGTTAAGAAAGCTCAGGTGGACACATGTAAAAGAAAAACAGGCTGAGGCTACTGAAAATGTAGGAACCGTGTTTGAAGAAGAGCTTTTTTTAATGTAAATAATGTTGTGCCCTGAGCTAATTAAATGGAGCGATAATGATGCCAGCCCAGAATTTGAGCCAGTCAATTAAAAGCGGCATGTTTTACAGCGTCACTGGCAGCACTGAGATCTAAAGGGATTAAAAGTGAACTTTAACCTGCATCAGCTGCTAAAAAGAGGGTCATTGGTAAATTTAATGAGGGCAGTCTCTTTATCGCACATATCTTGAAAACATCATTGGAATTGCTTTAAACATTTTTGGATTCACAAAGGCAGCTAATTGACTTGAAACAACTTTCTGTGAAATCTTAGATAAAAACTGAGTGTAGAAAGTGGCCTGAAGCTGGAGGGGAATGAACAGATATGTTTGATTCTGAGAAGGATTTTCAAGAACTGCAGAGGAAAACAGAAGATGCGCGCCAATTCCACAAAGCTATTGGTTATACATAAAGTGCCAATAACCAAGAACAGTCGTGACAAATACCGGTTTGAGGAATTTGGTATTAACCCCATGAAGGGAGCGAGCGATCGGCTTCGTGTGAAATAGAGTTTGTTCTAGGCAGGAAAAATGATTTTAAAAAAAACACAATAAAAAGTCCGCTATCATCATATAACGAGGTCTCTGGAATGTCTTTAGTGTCAGCACTGGAGCGATTGTCGCGTTGAAGCAGATGTCGTAGATTTACAAGCAGAAGGTCAAAAACACGAGAGCGTGAGGTGAACATATGGAGGAGGGAGGTAAATACGCGGGGAAGACTGTAACAGCTCATGAATAACAATCAGTTATATATCCTTAATCTCAGGTTATGTAGGTAAACACTACAGAGACCGTCGGTATATGTATGTTAATACACCAGATATGATTAAAAGGCTCCGTAAGATCCACAACATCTGGATGTTAGGAATGACTGAGAATAGTAATACTACCACATGTGGGCACGACATTAGACATCTGCTCACATCTATTCAGCAAAAGTGGTTTCTCGCTTGTTTTTGTTTTTTTTTTTAAAGTGCAAGGGAGTTATAAAATGTAGGATCACTGCTCTCAAAATATATTTCTGAGGGTAAAATAGGAGGTCAAAATCGACATTTCTTATAATCAACCTGTAAGCAGATTCATGATTTATGTCTATGGACAACAATCTGAGCCACAACAGTATTAAATGTGTGTATGGTGATATGTATGGTCTGGCGTCTCACACTAGGTCTGGTTGTGGGTTATGTGCTGTGACATGTGTAAAGGTGACTGACAGGTGTTTCCTCTCCAGGTGTGCAAAGTGCTGAACACAACCACCATCAGCTGCTTCGCCCCCTCTCTGAAGGCGGAGTACACTGCAGACCAGGAGACGATCAAACACGTGGACGAGTTCGGCTTCGTCTTCAACAACGTCCAAGCTCTGCTCACTTACAACAACACGAGCTTTGTGTACTACCCCAACCCTTACCTGGAACCCCTCAGTCTGTCAGGTGTTCTGGAGCAGAAACCCGGAGCTCCCATCATACTCAAAGTACGTCACACCTGCTTCTGCAAGTATGTTGTCTCTTTTTTATTTCCCTGCAAGAGACAGAAAGGGAATTCTCAAGTATATAACTATCTGCGACGACATGAGAATATTAAATACATGCGCCATCTATACCCTGCACCTCACTGCCGTCCCTTCAATCATTAATACATCTGAGCCCGTAATCTGCTACACATATTTTTCTAGACATACACTTATTAATTTTATTTAAATGCTTTACTACACATGCTGTAAACAGACCAAACAATAGTGGACTTCACATCTTGATTCTGTGTCTTTATGGGGGAAAAAACTACATTTCCCATGATGCTTCCTTGCACTCCTCTTGTAGTTTCTGGAATAGATTTGCCTTTCACTTCTACACCATGTGTAAATGCACGTGTTTAGCTCTTGTGCCGTGGAGGAACAGCCTGGCAGATTGCTTTGCTTCCTGAAGCAATTTGCTTTGTTAGGTAAAATATATGAAATATAAATAATTTAGCTGATGTTCTGCAAAATATGACTTAACGGCTCCCAGTGTAGAACGCTTTTCGCACTGTTTTCGCAGATGGTTTATGACAGTTATTATACTAATGCCCCAAATTTACATGGTAATAATCATTTTAATTAAAAATGCATTACACATGAACAGCAAGAAAGTAGGCAAGAAAACAGAAATCTTGTAGAAACAACAGAGAAAATTCCAAAGGGATATATGTATACTACATATAGTTACTGTACAGTGTATACAGTTTGAAAAACATTGATGAGGCCTGAGATCAGACCTTTGTTTGTTCAGATTCCCAATCAAGAACTGTTTTATGTTTGATATATTGTTATTTTCTTCAATTTTGTATATTGCTTCTCTTACTGTGCTGCAGGGACGGAACCTGGTGCCGTCTGCATCTGGAGGAGCCCGGCTGAATTACACGGTGCTGATTGGAGAGACGCCCTGTTCTCTCACTGTGTCCGACACTCAGCTGCTCTGCGAGCCGCCAAACCTCACCGGGCAGCACAAAGTCCTGGTCAGTCTAAAAGTGTTTCTGCCTTTCCAGAGCTTTTCTCTGTGCATCTGATTGCCTGTCTGCGACTCTGCGTGGATGTGGGTCACTGTCTGTAGGTCAGTGTTTGTCTGTGCGTCACTGTGTTTGTGGGTCACCGACAGGGCTTTCAGTTAAGTCGTTGGCCTTCTGTCATTGTCTGTCATTCATGGTCTGGTAAGTTCCCAATTACGGCGCGTCGCCCTGCAGAATTATTGACAGGCACTCTCGCAAATAACAAGAAAAGAGCTGTAAAAAAAAAAAAAAGAAAGAAAGAAAGCTGATGTGCCTGGAACGTAAAAAAAAAAAAAAAGGTTTCCTTCAAAGGCGATTGTTCAGGAAAATGGTCCACATCTCTATTGTATGTGCCAATTTAATTTTCTTCAGCAACGATGTTTTGAATTCAGGCCAGCCTTTTCATTACTGATTTTCTTTGTATTTTCAACACCGTTTTATAATACTGTGCATACGCCTGTATTATTATTATTATTATTATTATTGTCATTTAGGTCCAAGTAGGAGGACTCCACATCTCTCCAGGAGAAGTCCACATCCGGTCTGACAGCCTGCTCACCCTTCCTGCTATCTTCAGCATCACAGCTGGAGGAGGGCTGCTCCTCATCATCGTCATCATCGTCCTACTGGCCTACAGACGCAAGTCTCATGAGAACGACCTCACTCTGAAGCGCCTGCAGATGCAGATGGACAATCTGGAGTCCCGGGTGGCTCTGGAGTGCAAGGAAGGTGAGTGCGACGGATCTGAGAGATTTAACTATCATAGATCCTGCTCATTAAAAGTCACACTCCCAAAAGAACGTCTAGTTTGCAGTTGCATGACAGCGCCATCTGTTGAGAACTGATGTTTTTGACTGATGATTGCGGTGACAAAGGTGACAAAGTTCACAAAAACTTAACAAACCCCAAAATGAAATATCTACCGTCAGATCACTGTGAACTGTGTAATTACTACGATAGAAACATGTGGATCGACAGCAAAAAAATGTCTTCAAGAAATAGCTTTTACATTGTGTGAAATTCTACATTACCTGCAATGCTTCCCAAACTCATCACACACCCTATTTGTCCTAATTTTACTGTTTTACGACTGTTAGACCATTTCAGTCAGAAACAGTCGACGGTGGGACTTTAGGTTTCCTGCTGTTTGATAAACAGCTAAAAAAGCTGGACGTTACAACATCACCTTTGTCATTTGCAGCCTTTGCAGAGCTGCAGACAGACATCAACGAGTTAACCAGCGATCTGGACAGAGCTGGCATCCCGTACCTCGACTATCGCACTTACGCCATGAGGGTTCTCTTCCCAGGCATTGATGATCACCCTGTGCTCAGAGAGCTGGAGGTAAGAAGCCCCTGAAGTATGGCTGCAGCACTTGAATCCAGTTCCAACCATTTTTCTTACATCTTGACCTTAAGGCTCTAGTATACTCCAAAATAGATTGATTTTGGCTTGTTGGCAAGAGCTGTCAAACTGCTGTCGAACAGAGCAGTGTGAACAAATGTCAGTCTACTCACGGTGGTTGGAGGTGTGCTTGTTTAATGGCGGCCACACCAGCTGGACGAGCTTGTGGGCAGATCTTATCCGGAGTTCGCTGTCTCCCTTCGTCTGAGTCATGCTGGCTGTTGACTTTTTACAACCGTAACTTCCTTGCAAATTGTTTCGCTGCACCTTATTATACACGGTTCAATTTCTTCATCCGAAACTTGACATCAGGAGAGTATGAAGTGGTTGTCAAATGTGTCAATATGTATTGCTTTGCGTCAGTAAGCTGGAAGTTGAAAGATGTGAGTACAGAGGTCATGCAAACAGATCTACATGTGTAGAACAACTGCCCAGGTGCTCCAGGTCAAACTTAGGCTGGTGTTTCTAATTATAGTTGGTTTAATCAAGCGGTTATTATGGTCACAATGGTTTCAAAAGATCTCCTCTCTCAGGAGCCTCTCTGATTGCATTTTACACATCCTAAACATCCTTTTTCATCAGAATAACAGGCCCTTTATTTGTTGCAAAAAAGTACTGTCTTGATGAACTTTTTGAAGATTTCAGAAACTATGAGCCTAAAGTTTCTCTGTGTTCAGGACAAGCCTGTAGCCACACCAGTGGTTCCCTTTTTCACTTATGCCTTGAGATGGTTTATGAGAATTTCTGTATATTTCATTCCGTCTACATGTTCCTCCATCTACAATATGACTTTTCTCCTCCTTGGATGAGAATTATCTAATGAGCATATGTGGCTTTGTGCATGTAGGTGTCGGGGAGCGGACAGGCGAATGTGGAGAAAGCCTTGAAGCAGTTTGCTCAGCTGGTGAATAACAAGGTTTTCCTGCTGACATTCATCCGTACACTGGAGCTGCAGCGCTCCTTCTCCATGCGTGACCGCGGCTATGTTGCCTCGCTCATCATGACCGCTCTGCAGGGACGACTGGAGTACGCAACAGACATCCTCAAACACCTGCTCTCCGACCTCATAGAACGTAACCTGGAGAGCAAGAACCACCCCAAACTACTCCTCCGCAGGTAAACCAGTAGTACCACACTGTCGCTAAAAAGTTGCATCACAAAAAGCTGGTAATACAGGACATTTTGGGAAAATACCTTTGTGTTATATTCATCAACAAAAGGCCAGTCAGAAAGCTCAGGTTTGGGCATCTGAGCACCTTAGTTGCGGTTGCTCAGAAAATAAAGATATCCTTATTTTTTTAAATGACTCTTAAGGGTTAAGCACATTCAGCACAATTTTGTTTTTGCAAGTCACGTATGTCGTACGAACATTCTTTGGAAATTTCAGGAACTTTGAATAAAACCCATTTCCCCCTCATTTTCTCCGTCCATATTTTCCACTGTGACCAGAGGATTTAAACTAGAGACCTTTTCCGTCACAAACCTGCCCAGTTCTGACCAACGCTGTTTAGCTTTTGGCATAGATAATTCCTTTGTGCATTGTTCTTTCCAGCCCAGTTACGCCACTTCTGTTGGATGAGTAACTAGGCCAGCGAAGGAGAGCCCACTTCTGTTCAGCTTTGTTTTGTGCAGCGGCGTGAAACAGCCGTTACGAGTCTGAGAAACGGGGAGAGCTGAGCAGGTGAAAGGCAGGAGAGGTGAAAGTGATAGAGAGTGGGAGGGACTGGCAGAGGAAGAGAGCCTAATGTGGAAGAGTGAGTGCAGCCGCGGAAGAGTCGTTGTCAGTCTAAATGATCTTCTGTGTGCCACTCATGAAACATTCAGCTGTAGCTCACGTTTCTCCCCCCGTCACCTCTCCTGTCCTCCTTTCTCTCGCCTCTCCCCCTCTTACCTTCACCTCTGGTTATCTGCCAATTGTTTTCCCAGAGCTGAGACTGGCCTGCTGAATGTTTCATGAGGGGTTTTTTTTCTTCTCCTTTCTTTCTTTCTCTTTTGAAAAAGAGGGTTCTCTAAATCTGAAGCACTCATTAAATATAAGGATGAGTTCACATGGGAGCCGGCACAACAAGAACTTGTTAGCACAAACATGCTGCTCTTGCGGAAATACTGCAAGCTAATGGGATGCCGTCAACAGTCGAGTCAACACAGGTTAGAGTTGAAATGCAGGTAAGGACCTATAAGGAGTGACGGACAGACTAGGACAGGCAGGCTAGGAAGGGAAACCGACTGGTGGCTATAAAACTGCAGGGATTGGATCAGATTCAGATTAGAAAGAGCCTTTACGCCATTTTACGGGTACTGTTACATGATTTAAAGGATTTACTACAGTAAATCATTAAATCTTTCCCATCTGGACTCATGTGAAGTAGCTAAGTGCAGACACAGCAAGGAAGGAAACTAAGTGAAAGGACTTGAACTGGACATTTAAGTTGTGTCTGCACAATTATGTCGTGACCCAAATATGATCTGCACTAGCAGCACTTAGCTTACAGTAGGCTATATCAGAGTTTGTGTCCTTTGAGACTGAGCGGCTGAGTAAGGATGGTATTTTGTTGTAAACTCTCCATGTCATGTTTTTCTGGCTCCAACAATGTCGGGCTCTTCTACGCCTTAAATTATGAAGGAATAATCAGAGCACTCCGGCTCTCTATGGGACGTCTCCTGCTCACAAATGAGTGTGCTTTCTTCTTGTCTTGCAGAACAGAGTCGGTGGCGGAGAAGATGCTGACAAATTGGTTTGCCTTCTTGCTGCACAAATTTCTCAAGGTAAAATTAAAACTCTCTCACACCTT
This sequence comes from Bovichtus diacanthus, assembly GCA_943590825.1. Lineage (NCBI taxonomy): Eukaryota > Metazoa > Chordata > Actinopteri > Perciformes > Bovichtidae > Bovichtus > Bovichtus diacanthus. Next base: position 2,184,071 of record CALSBV010010288.1, read on the forward strand.
ATCGCAACAGGCGTCAATGTGATATACTATGACAATGCTTCTCAAAATGACTGATATTGATTTTGAAATGGGTCGCTGTGTGCATGTTTTTTGTTGTAGCTGTCATTTTAACCGTGTGATATCGATGAGTTTTATGGGCATTGTAGAGGGATAATGGTTACCTGTGAGGGCAAACTTTTCTCAAGCTTTGTAATTCAAAAGGAGAGAAAGCTCCATTTATCATGTTTGATGTGGCATGCTCCTCTGCGCTGATGAATACAGATCGCTGTCCTTCCCTTCACTTCTTTCCGTCTCATTTTCCTTTTTCTTACCTTTTTACTCTAATCCCTGGGTTCTCTTCCAAAAACAAAAAGGAGTGTGCTGGAGAGCCTCTCTTCATGCTGTTCTGTGCCATCAAACAGCAAATGGAGAAGGGACCCATAGACTCCATCACTGGAGAGGCACGCTATTCCCTCAGCGAGGACAAGCTCATCCGACAGCAGATTGAATACAAGACGCTGGTGAGTCATAAAGACATTAATGAAAAAGAACATAAGTCAAAATTGTTGTCTGTATTCATTTTCGAACATCTCTTGGCAAAGAGCCTCGACAGATCCACAGAAATGTGGCATTTTATGAATGCTTTGAATATTTGGATAGTTTTGTGACGGCAGTGGACAAATAATCTTCAATCGCCAGATGGCCATCATGTCAAGCTCGAGGAGCTATCAAAAAAAGTTTCCTCAAAACAAATTGAGAAAACAAGACCTCAAAATGTTGACACAGCCAGTTGAATAGCTGAGAGGTTCACCCCAACTCAATTTTCTCCTTTGTGTAAACATCAGTGCGGCCATCTGCATTATCTAATATGTAATCTATTTAAATGCTTAACTGCAGTCCTTATCACTGCTGGTGGTTTGGCTCCCCCCAATTACTGTTATACTGTTATTATTTTAAGTTCAACAGCAGCTCTATTTGGCCCGTTTCTAACAATCATTTGTCCTTAAGGTTGTCTAGGCCTTATGATCTTTCACAAGACAAGTCTGGCTCTCCAAATGAGTGGAGAAATAGTGAAATAGAATGAAGATACAAATAGCTGATGAATACCGTATAAATCAGGAACACCGATTCTAAAAGGTTCTGACTGCTGTATGGTAAGACAGTAAGGAGTCATGCAGTTTGGCCACCTGTAGAGGCATAATTCCTTTCTTTATACCTTTCCATTAAAATCAAGCCGGCTGGGAACCCAGCCGAATAAGCAGAATAGGTTCCCCTCAGGCTTTAGCTCCAAAGCAGAGCCAGCGACAGGATGACACCTCTCTGATATCCATGTCGGAGAGTCTGTGAGGCTGTGTCTCATTACTTGTTTAATGCCCCTGCTGGAGCTGCACAGCCACATCCTGGAGGTGTGAAATTACATTTCTGGCCAAGATCCTCTCCACCAGGACAGTTTGGTGAGGAGTACGTAATGAAAGACTTTCCGAGCAAGCAACACCTTTCATTGTGCCTCTTTCTCTTACTTCCCGCTACCCCCTCCTGTACTTCTCCCTCTCTATGCTGGATCCCCAGACGCTGAGCTGCGTGAACCCAGACAATGAGAACAGCCCAGAAATCCCTGTCAAGGTGCTCAACTGTGACACCATTACCCAGGTGAAGGAGAAGATCCTGGACGCGGTGTACAAGAACATGCCCTACTCACAGCGACCACGGGCTGCAGACATGGATCTCGGTGAGGCTGCTTTGGGTGCAATTGCTACTGTGAAAGACTAATTTCATATTGCTAATTGTCTTATATATACACAGACTGAACATGTGCCATGGCAAACACTGTGTTGCAATAATAACAGGAGCAAAGTATACAGCGTAGAGTGGGCATGTCAGGGGAGTTATCGCAGATGTTTCACTGAAGATGTATGACATCAACAAAAGGCTCAAAATCATCCGGAAGACAACCTCCTCCCCAAACCTGTTTACAGCCTGAACCAGAGCAACACTCAACAACACTGATGTTAAAGCTTTCTGACAGCTCACCTACACTTAGGCTTACGCCCACAACATGTCATCCAATGCTGAATGACTTGGCACAAATCCAGCTGACACGCACCTTCAAAGGGAGTAAAGATGGTACCTTGTCGGTCGGGTCTGATAATGCTTTGGGTTTTGTAGTTTTACACCTTTAAAAGGGGCTTTTACAGGTTAGGGATTCGGAGAGGATCAGTTTCTCCTCGTTGCTTTGGGTGGCTTAAAGACACAGTGTCATTTGTGTTTTGTTTGCAGAGTCACGACCACTTTGAATCGTGAAGAATAAATGTACAGGGAGCTGTCTTGCTCAGCTTAACAAGTTTCAAAGAACAAACTGACACAGTACACGAGGATAACTTGACCTCACCTGCAGCGCAAAGGGCCAGCGCAAGACAAACGACGGACATTAGACGAGATGTAACTGTCAGGCACTTGGGATACAAACATTCCCCAAGATGACATTTGTCACACATTCACTATTGATTGCCTTTTCCTTCAGAGTGGCGGCAGGGCAGGACGGCTCGTGTGGTGCTGCAGGATGAGGACATCACCACCAAGATAGAGAGCGACTGGAAGAGACTCAACACACTCATGCACTACCAGGTCCGTTAATTACATTAATCTCTTATGTAGTAACTACTAAGGACTACAACTGGGTTCTTTTGTGCAGCCCTGTGTCGTACAATGGCAATAAGTCAACCTTGAAGCTTGAACTAGGGCTGCAGCTAATGGTTATATGTATAATCAATACAATCTGCTGAGTATCTCCTTGATTAAAAGATCAATTGTTTTGTCTACAATATGTCAAGAAATTTGTGAAAATGCTCATCACAATTTCCCAGAGCCAAAGGGGACAAACAGTCCAGAATGCAAAGACATTGAATTATACGATATAAATAACAATAAAGCAGAAAATATTCCCATTGAAGAAGTTGGTCTTAGCAAATGTTAAGCATGTTAGTTTGAGAAGAGACTGAATCGATGAATAAATTATAAAAACATATTCGCAGATTAATTTCTGTCAGTGAATTTATCGTTTCAGCTCTAACTAAGTGTACAGAGCTAGCTCCCTCTTACAACGCCTGAATCTTTTTCAACCTTTTAAAAACAAAACACCACTGATCATCACGTTGCTCAAGGGCATCACAGCAGATATTGTTGATGAAGGACGCAGCATTACTCATTCATATTCATATAACTCACCCCGCTCCTGTCAACCTCTCGGTCACCAGCACGCTTAGTCAACCGAACATGCACTTGTGTGGCTGTATCTTTTACAACATCTTTTTTTTCGGCTCATAAATACGACTACACAGGTCACCAAACTCGGATGAGTCATCGTGTTCCCTTGTCAGTCAAATGCTTGTCTTGACTATCAGCTTTGGGCCAACTGTCCCACTCACACACAGCCAGCATTTCCGCGCAGCACGCTTTTGTTGAGACGAAGAGAGAAATAAAGACAAAAGGAAATTTCATCTTCTCTGCTAAAAGCGTGTTTCTGACAAAGAGCGCGTGCACTCCCTCTTATCTGTCGAGGAGATAAACAATTTTGCTCTTTAATTCTAAATCTCTCTGCCAGGTGTGGAAATGTTCTGTTGACACACGTGTAGCTCATGCAGAACAGCAGCGACCTCGCCGCGTCTGCCAAGCACAGCTACTGTATACAGTATTTACCTGGGACTACTGACATAACTACATGTAGGACCAACACTTACACTGGGCCTCTGCTTAGCCATTATAAACTCAAAACATTCAGCAGCCAGGGAACTCTATTTGAAGGAAAAAAAAAAACACACATATTTCATAATGAAGACACAGCTTTGTCTTAAAAGAAAAAAGAAGGGGTCCCCGCAGATCAGATGTATAGAAATAAATGTAAATATTCATGTGTGTAAACCCAGATTCGATTCATTCACCTTGACTGCATTTGACCTTCACTAAAGAGAATTATATTGCTCTGTAGAGAAATTATTCTTCTCTCACTGACGCCATATTCTCAACTTGATTAGTTTGAAGGTTGATGTTTAGTCTAGTTAAGTGTTCTGACTGAGTTTGAGCAAGTCCAAATGTGTACCGTGCAGTACATTTCTTCAATATGGGAAGGTCTGGTCTCATTTGGTAGTTGAAGCTGTTGTTGGTAAATGCTTAGCTTTTTTTTTTATCTAGCTGATGATGATGGAGGATGTCTACAACGGTTTGATTTTTATTAATTTTTTTACAGAATGTTTTATTTGAACTCGAGGCCATTCCTTTATAAGTCTATTCTACGTCTTGTGATTTTTCTGCCTATGAAGACTATTCAAAACCTCTGAATCCTAATTTGGCAAATTCCTTTATTTGTTATCGTACACAACTTTTTGAATTCAAGCCATCGTTATATTTGACCTATAGCTGCAAGCCACCTATTCATAAAAATAATAGACATGCCTAACCTTTGTTTTCCAGGTGTCTGAGCGCTGCGTGGTGGCCTTGGTGCCCAAGCAGATGTCTTCTTTCAATATTCCTTCCTCAGCCAGCTTCCCACGCAGTATCAGCAGATACGGTCAGTGCTGTTAAAAAAAAAAAAAAAAAAGAATACAAATACTTAATATTCATCCAGCTCACAGCAGTGTTGCGCCATCTGTTTCTGTCACTCATCAGTCTGTTGTAAAGCACTTTAGCAGATACTGTTGTACAGCACGTTAAACAAAGAGAGGGAAAGTGAGTTTCAAAGATATTCATTCAGCCTCATCACTTAAGAGGTATAAAAACTACTGATCGAAAATGTCACTGAAATCGCATCTGAAGCTACAGCTCACGCTGATCTTTCATATTAGGTTTCAAGTGATTATATGTATAAAAAAAGATACATGACACAGCAGACAGGACGACAAAAAGAGCAGAAAACACAGAGTGACAGAAAGTGAGGATCAGAGCCAGGATAGAAAACATGTCTTTAGTGAATGAGTGCACGTCTGCATCATTACTATGACAACCAATGAAAAAATGGCAGCAAATGATTACACAGTCTGAACACACACATCCAACCTGCTCACTCGCAGATTACAAAGAGACAATGTGCCTTAAATGCAAGATCTGAGAGACAAGTGTAACTTTCCTCCCGTTGTCTGACAAACTGGTTATCAGACGAGAAGTATTCTATTTACAAAACTGCGTCGAGAGCATTTTCGAATATATTTTTTCTTCAAATCTGACGTTTGACCATCTAGGTGTGGACGTTCCCTTCCGCTCCACGCCCACCAGCCCTGACAGCCCCCACTCCCGTGTGCCCATGCTGACCCCTGACCTGGAGAGCGGGGTCAAAGTGTGGCACCTAGTCAAGAACCACGACCACGGGGACCAGAAAGAGGGCGAGCGCGGCAGCAAGATGGTGTCTGAGATATACCTGACGAGGCTCCTAGCAACAAAGGTGCAATATATTACATAAACTGTAGAAACATTCATTTATCTATTTATTCAATGTATATTTTTAACAACATGACTGATCCCTAATAGCCAAACATAATGAGAGACGAATGAATGAATGGTACAGAGTTCACTTTCATTTAAGATTATTTTGGACACTTTAGTTGCACTTTTCATGCAGTCGTACACTTTAGATTGAGACACTGCAAGCAGAAAGGGCCACAAGTCTCAACTCTACGCATTGCTTTCTGTAGGGCACACTGCAGAAGTTTGTGGACGACCTGTTTGAGACCCTGTTCAGCACCGTGTGTCGGGGCACCGCCCTGCCGCTCGCAATCAAATATATGTTTGACTTCCTGGACGAGCAGGCCGACAGGCACGGCATCCATGACATGGACGTCCGTCACACCTGGAAGAGCAACTGGTGAGCGAGACGGACGGAGCATGACTCCACTGTGACTGTAGAGACATCTCACTTTCTTTAACAAGCCTGCTTGCAATATCTCCTATAGAACTTTTACTCATTACTTACAACCAGTCAAAGTTCGGGGCCTAGGGAAGATTTCTGAATTATTAAACCCTTAATGCTGGGGTGCACCCTCATCTAATGCATCTTATTCTCTAGTGTTTTGTACAGTTTTAAGATGCTCTTTGAAGAGCTTCTTAACTATTATTCCCATGCACAATCTGTAACTCTATAAAAGCTCAAAATGACATCTTGTTCTCATTACTAAAGTCAATTTGAAAAGTCAATACGGGGATTGGTCAGAAGAAAATCCAAAAGGAACATCTTGTGCCATGAAGCAATCATTTTATTTTTCTAAGTGTAAGGATGTGTAAAAAATGTTTAACGTTCTGTTCTCTACTCTGATGTTCTCTCTACTCTTTTATCTGCAGCCTGCCTCTCCGCTTCTGGGTAAATGTGATCAAGAATCCCCAGTTTGTGTTTGACATCCATAAAAGCAGCATCACGGACGCCTGTCTGTCTGTGGTGGCTCAAACCTTTATGGACTCTTGCTCGACTTCTGAACACCGTCTGGGCAAAGACTCACCCTCAACCAAACTACTCTATGCCAAGGACATACCGCATTACAAAAGCTGGGTAGAAAGGTGTGTATGTGTGCACAGATGCCATTCAGAAGGATAGAAAGATGATTGAAATACCGACGGAGGAGTCTTTGGTTGTCATCGTGTCTTCACAGGGTCGGTTAAGAATCAGGTCCTGTGTTTTAGTTCAAGTAGTAGCTTCATCAGAATATATTTTATGGTAGTAATAATTTGTGGTGTTACCATACAGTTCAGAAACTACGTCAGAACATTGGTTGCTTTTTTCGTCCAGCCTTAGCAGGTTTCGTCAGAACCGGCGGATGAATACATTTACTCTCGCTTACGATCATCACAGAGGTTTTCTTAATTTTTTTTTTAAATGTAATTACTTCTCCGTATCTCTCACACATTTCTCATAAAGTGTAATGGAGTCTCGTCCTTATTTGATGCAGGGACAAATTAGGAGCGCTAATTCCAGATCAGCAACAGATCTCCCTGCTACGCATTAATGGCAGAATCCTCATGTATAAATGGGATTGCATAAAGCGATGAATGCAAATTGTGGCACAATTAATCATGCAGCTCTAATAAGGCTGGAAGTAACAGAATGAATGTGTAATCAAGTGAAAGCTTTCCTAAGTATAGTCCTATGTGTGTTTGTTTATATATAAAAAAAACACACAGTGTGCTGGTGTGGTTTGTAGTCACTGTGACTAAATGACTGAACCTATGAGTGACACGTTTCCTTATTTTCCTGCCAAAACGCCCCCGATTTACTGACGCCTTTGGATATTCTTTGACTTTTCATAACAACAGACTGAATCCAGGTAAGGAGAAAAGCTCTGGTATGCATGACTGTGCCCTTGAATCTGAGTGTATGTGTGTGTCTCCTCTCAGGTACTACGCTGACATCAACCGCCTGCCTGCCATCAGTGATCAGGATATGAATGCCTATCTGGCTGAACAGGCCCGCCTTCACTCCAGTGAGTTCAACATGCTCAGTGCCCTCCATGAGATCTACACTTACGTCAGCAAGTACAGCCAAGAGGTGAGGCCCAGTCAACACTCTGTAACACAGAAATGTGCTGTAGAGGTCCCGCTGCTGTGGTTAGCCCAGTGACATTTGCATTTTTTATGGTAAAGCAGCTATTCTTATAGTAACAAAGATAAGATGACTATGTGTATTGTAAAAGATGAGAAATATATAGATATTGTGCTTCCCCCAAAATAAAAATTCATTCAGGTTTAAACAGGCGTCAATGTCCGGGTCTAGAAAATGAGCCAATGCGAAAGTCCCTTAAACTTGCATTGTCTCTAATATGCAGCAGGGAGCGACTCCACTGGTTGCAATAAGACCAGTTGTATAGAGGTCTATGAGAAAATGCCCTTAGATCTCACTTAATTTACTATTTCAGTCATTTCTATCTATACTATTTTAATTTCAAGTCTTCTTCAATACATTATGTTCATTTTGTAAATGATGGTCCCATTTAGTAAAGTAGACGTCTTGCCACTTTAATCCTTTCACAGTGTGTATTCAGTTCATGAACGTTAACTGTAATTGGCGACGGCCAAAATGCCAAACTCGAGGTTTCATAACCGCAGTCCGCAAACCACTGGATGACGTCACAGTGACTACGTCCACTTCTTATATACAGTCTACGCGTTTAAATAGTAACTTAACACCAGGCTGAAAGGCAGCGTTGTGTTTGTGTACATGCATGTTTGTATGGTTCCTATAGCTGACCAACGATAAGCCTCTTGTCCTCAGTTTCACAGTTTGTGCCCTTGTGTGTGTGTTTTAGATCATTGAGGCACTGGAGCAGGATGAACAGGCCCAGAAGCAGAAGTTGGCATATAAAGTGGAGCAGATCATCTCAGCCATGTCTATAGAGAGCTGAGACACACACATACACACACCTCCATACGTACAAAAAACACACACACTGAAACATGCTATGACAGATGAGTTATTAACCCATCGGCAACACGCGTGGCACTCAGATATGCACGTGAATACACATATACATATATAAAACACACCCCCACACACACACACACACACACACACACAAACGCACGCACACACACACACACACAGGACCTACTGTATAAAAAAACTGACAATACCTACATAAAGACATTCATACACATGCATTAATACACATATACTCGTGTACATACACAAACCACAGCACAAGGATCGTCCCAAAGCGCGACTTTTGAATCCCATGTCATCGTTTTTTCAGAAGAAACTCCAACAGGCAAACACCCAACTTCTAAAACGCTCCTATAGCGAGAGAGAGAGAGACACAAAGAGGATTTGGGCCATCACGGTTGCTGAATTTGCAGCCAATTCTTTTCCGCTGGGTAATGGTTTGTCTTTGTAGTCGGTGCTTATACTAAATGTGTGTGTGTGGCATGGCTGGAGCTCTGAAGAGAACAGCACTTAGTAAAAGAATGACTCAACTTGAAAAGTCACTGGAGGAGCTCAACAAAGACAGGAGCCAATTTAATGGGACGGCACATGTGGTGAGACAAGATTCAAAGTACTTTTTATATGTCAAAGATGAAGGACTCGTCTTCGCACTACATATCACACTTGCTTGGAGTGACATCGCCATTTGGAGCAGAGATGTGTAACTGTGTGTTGTTAAGCCTTTTCCTATTGCCTTTTAAAGGCTTAAAAAAAAAAGAGAACACGAAAGACTCTGGCATCATTACTTTTCATTCTCCCAATTAAAACTCCCTGTCCTAAGTATTAAGGACTGCTCAATGAAGATTTTCCGAATTACAACTCTGCCAGGGATTGAACTATATACACAAAATGTGGCATTGACTAGGTGAGGGTCCAGCTCTACAACACCCTCAAAAGCATTACCTTCAAATTTGAAATATATGTAGATATAGTTCCAGACCAAATCCCCGGCTTTTTATGCCAAATATAATATGTCTCATGTTTCATTCATGTTAAACGCTCCTGTAGAAGCTATTAATAATACACGTCATTGTACGGAAAAGATCCCATTTAAGATAGGAAATTTTGTACAGTGATGATCTATGGACCACCAATTCAGCCATTCAAAGATAAGTGGAGACCAAATTGAACTGTAGCAGAAAGCATGATTAATGATGCTATAAGGCTGATCGTGGATCAGATTAGTCAAACCCTGGCCAACAGCGCCGCTCCCCCACCTTCCCCACCTCATCAGTCATTGTTTACATTTAGCGTGATACTTGAAATGCGCCAAGTGTACGAGATATTAAGAACAACCTGCTGCTCCTATGAGGTAAATCTGGTCGGATTAAGTTAGACGAAGGCTTCGATGCCTTATTGATCTTCCCAAAAAGTCCAATTTGAACACAACGTGGAAATTAAAAGTAGGAGACAAGCTGGGGGTGGAGACGTTTGAGCTGTGGGTGCAGCACAAGAGTCTGTAGCGCGGCAGGATGTAGTTGTTCCTAATATTTTGTCCACAGAGTGGATATATATACGATTATTGATACATGCATTTGGATCAGCAGTTGGTCCTTGTAAAGTTCATTCATTCAACAGCCGTTTGTTGCTTCGCGGCGTTACCTTCGCTCTGACAGCCGGACTCTTTCCATCGTTCAGCATATGATCCACAAGTTTTCATTTTGCATTCATATGTACATTTTACCTGACCGCTTGCTGTATCCTTGCTGCTGTATTTATAGCGTGCCATATCGAAAACCTGCAAATGATTATCATGATGACGGATTCAGTCTGAGGCATCGCGTTAATTCAGGGTTTTAGTTTTTATTCTTTGTGTTTCACCCATTGCACTGTTGAAAGATGAACTTCTTTCTGTGCTTAAGGCTGTGTCATCGCTCCATATAAAAGTCACAACGACTGTCTATCAGTGTCATTCTGGAGCGCTGCTCTTTTTTTTTACCATTTCAGTATCAGTGGGGTTAATGTACTCCCCACAGGACCTTTTATTCATGCTAATCTAGAAGAGCAAGATATAATAATATAAATAATAAATACATTTCCTGTTAAGTGTTGAAATATGACAGAACTCATCTGTTTCATGTGTGGTTTGATGATGATAATTTATAAATGTGTTGTGCAATAAACCGTCAGACATTTAAACTGTAATGTTTTTTAAACTATATATTATTGTATAAATATTGTACATAAAAAAACACTCCTATTTTGCAAGCAAAAGATTCACTTTGTACTGTTGTTATACATTAAATGCTGATGAAACTGATTTTCGCCTGTTTTTTTATTTTTCAATGGTGATGCTAAATTCTGAAAATATGATTCTGAACAAGCGTTTAATCCTACAATAAAAACCTGGTTTATAAAAAAAAAATCCTCAAAATGCTTAATTCATATAGAAAGTGCAGTTCTATTTCAGACGGTCCAGTTTTGAATAATAATACTACATGATATAAAACAATACAAACGACAGCTGAGTGTCCAAAGAGTCATTATATGAGTCACTGTTTACGGCCGCTGAGTTTCTACGTTTTGTGTTTTTCAGACAAAATGTCTGCTGCTGTAAGAGATTACGTAATTTCCAATCCAATCTGAACTCTGCCACACATAACTGGATAATCTATTCTTATTACGTTAGTGGACCACTAGCATGCTAATTTGACAGTTAAACTATTATTGGGTTGCCATGAAAGAGCTATCGTTCAGCTTTGTACTTAGAAATTACCATAATTGTTGGACACATACACAAATGGCATTAGCCATCCACTGACACACCACTGAGAAATCCATTATCTGACAAAATAGTAACCAACATAACTGATCCTCCAACCATAATATATCATGAAACATTTCAGTATCATAAGCCCTTAACATGAATGCATTATTGTTTATCCATATCTTAGTTACAGTTGTAAATGAGGAACTTCTGTCAATATTTCATCATTTCAAAATTGATTTTCTTTTAATGATTGGCAGAATGTCTCGTTAAAAAGGTTCGAAAAATGCAATATATGAACGTGAATTAACCATAAATGTGTATGTAAGTAATGTTCTTTGGTTTTTGTGCTTTGTTTGGTTTCACCTGCGAAGGAACTTCAGACGTGAATTATTTTAAAGATACAATCTGGTACGGTGGATCAAATGGTGACATTTTAAACGGTGCATAGTCCATTTAAATAGGAATAAGATATTTTTGGAGAAAATGACACATAATTTACATTGAGCAGACATGTATCTGTTGTACTTCCAGAACTGGAGTCAGAACAGATGCAACGATGGGACAATCACTTCCAGCTTGTTTGTAAAAAATAATGTACAAATGGTGGCACAGCAAAAAAAATGTTGTGTCAACAAGTAACAGGGTTGGTGGGAAATATGGTTTTTGAATTTTGCCAAAGAGAGCTAATCATTTTTCATTTGATGTCAACTGTTTATCGCAATCACACGAAGGAAATCTGATGTTAACAAACGCACAAAAAAAGCTACCATTTAAACACGTCTGATATCAAAGAGGAATTGAACTTGTAACACTACAAAGAAATATCCTGGAGAAAATGAGTTTCCCCTTGAATGTCATGGAAGACGACGCCATGTGATCAACATGGTTCGGAATGAGGAGTAGTTTACACTGCCGTCATACTGTGACAGTATTTGGTTTGGCATGTGAGCAGCATATAGGGGCTCCTGAGCACTTGCCATAAGGAGCGAGAATTCATTATTCATGTTTAACCCTCGGGGCTCTGGGCAAGCGGAGCAGAGGGGGGAGGAGGAGGCGGAGTAGGAGGGCTGCATCCCTCCCAACATCCAGGCCTCCCAAGCTATATACCTGTCAGATCCAGGTGGGGGTATCATCAGAGTATCGAAGGGTCCACTGTACACCTGCCAGGCTCTCACCCCTCGTCTCTCTTTGCTTGTCAGAGTGCCTACAATCAGCAGCTAGCAATTCCCCCTCACTTGCTTCACGCACGCAGAGGAGGATCATTAGGACTCAAACCTCCTCTACTGACAGCTGAGCGAGCCGCAGGATATCTGCTGGATAGACGGCGTGGTTGGATGGTACCAAGCAGGTTTATGCAGCTACAACAGCCATTAGAAAGCCATTATTCTTCTATCAATCCCTGACTGTTGTCTTCATATTTAATCATGCCTCGGTCAATGATTGATGGCGATACAGTGTGACGTACAGTACAACAACAGTGCAACAATTTGATTCATATTTCTGTGAAAATCGCTGGGAGAACACATCTTTAGCTTTTCTTGCTGCGCAGAATATTTGATTTCAGGGGAAAATGGACCTTACGCACAGACTGCAGATCTTGAAGAATAATTCAAACCGTGGCTCTTACTGTGGAGTGAATGCTGAATGATGAAAAGGCCTTGGACTTTCTATGCACCTTGAACAACCCAGCAGAGTTTGTGTTAATAGTCAATGGACAAGGCTCTGCTTCAATGTATTTCAGCTCAGTGTTGAGTGGTTAAACAAATGCACAAATAAAACAGGCATTAACCCAATAACAGGAACGTGAAAAATACACTTATTATTCCAAGAATTTCCGCTATTTTATATGATTGGATTGTGGACAAAGCACTTAATTCAAGTCAGCGAGTAATCTTTTGTTATGTTCAAGCAAAAATAATATCCACTGGTTTCATCCTCTTAAATGTGAGGGTTTCATGCTTTCCTTTGTAACGTACGTTCACAAATGTCTGTGGCGTTTTGGACTATTGATTAAATCTAACAAGCAATCTATATACAAATGATTTTAAAAATAAATTTAAATAATCATCCCATTCATGGATAATGAAAATAATCATTATTTGCAGCCCTTAAATACAGATTCGGTCATAAAGATGATGCCGAAAGTCAATGGTAATGTCTGTGTTGTGCTAAATTGCATGATAACTGCACACACATATACATCATATACATACGTATATACACAGTAGATACTTTTCCTTTTGGGTTGTGGTTCCTTTCAGCAGGGAAGAAGACCAGCAGCCACTATCAGTGGGTACAGATAGGAATGTGTGATACCTTTGTTTTTCCCCTTCCATAATGTACACTCTCATCACTGGACAATCAAGCCTCCAATTCCCTGAAGCACCACTGGAACGCAGCCTCTGGGCTATTGCAGTCTCCTGCTGCTTTAATTACACGCAGACTGCATTATCAGAGTGCACACAATCAAACAGGCACTGATATGTTTGTTCTTACCAAGGACAAAAGACAGCTGTCTAAACCAGGAAAAAAAAAAAAAAAACCCTGATGATTGTATAGAATAAATCTCAAATGACCACAGCTCAGCCTCTATCAGCAACAACTTGTTTCAGGATTTATTGGATGAGCTAATCCATGACGGCATTTTATTTCCCCAATTTGCTGTAGTAATTTCTCTTCTGTCCGCTAGCAGCGACATAGTCACTCGCAGCCTCTGGTCATGACTGCTTTCATTACTCACTACCACCCATTAACAGCTGGGATTCTTTCAATGCGTGCAGGTGGAAAGGCTTTCAGCTCCACAAAAATAAACACAATGAAGCAATAAATGAAGGATTCAAAGATGTACTGATGATGCCAGCAGTGTCCAGTAGGTTGGTCTGTACGGCACACCAGTGTGGTGGTGCCATCTTCTGGCCCAACTTGTTGTCACACGCATGGCTGAGACAGAATGAGACATTTTTTTTTTTTTCATTCATTCACTGTTTATTCATCAGCGTTAGCACAAACTGGAATAAGAGAGAGAGAGAGAGAGAGAGCACGGTCATGTGAGAGGCCGTGAAAATGTGATGCAGGAAGAGGGCAAAGGGAGGTTTAGCATTCCCGCCTGAGGGTGTGTGTGTGTGTGTGTGACATCTGCAGAGCCATGTGGTCCTGTAGGTCATGACACAGACATCCTCTGAACCAAGACTGTACTCACACAAGAAGTGACTAACTCAATACAGCACTTTCTTTATTTTCTCATTTCTTTTGTCTCCTTCCCGCTCACTCTGGGGCAGAGACTCCGCCGTTCAGCCCACGGAGGTAACGGTCAACATTTGCTGCAGTTTGAAATTAAATCCCCTCCCACTACTCCTCCTCCTCCTCCTCCTCCTCCTCCTCCTCCCAAACCTTCCCTCCTTCTCAGCTTCCCTCTCCAGCACTCGTGAAATCACTTCAAGGCTCCCTCCTACGTAGCCAATCCGTGAGCTTTGTGGGATTTATGGCACCCATTTTCAAAGCGCATTAAAAATGAGCTTTACAACTTGTATGGGTTTTCTGTGATTCCTGTGTGTCCGCATGCGTTTGTACAAACATATAAACCGACATTAAATTAAAACCACCCTTTCAATGGTGTCCTCGCCATTAATTTAGCAGAGTTGACTTCCATTTCTTAAGTCAAAGCAGAATCAGGAATCTTTGAAGACATATTGTTAATTATGAGCGGGTGGCAAATAAATTCTCTTCCCCGCAAAAGATTGTCACATTAGGAAAGTCGCTGTTTTACAACTTCCTGCTCTATGTTCTTCCCAGGGCTCTTACAAATTGTCCATTGCTGGTGAACTCAGACAGAATACACAGCTAACACTGCTGGCACTTCAAAAAATAAAAATAAAAAAAAGCTATAAACAAAATTCACTGTCTCTCGAAACAACTTACATTTATCAGAAAGGCTTTAAATTCTGTCCTGTGAGAATATAATCCATGACATATTCTGCTAATTAGCTCTCTAGTTTGTGAGGGGAGTCTGCCATTTAAAGTAGTCAAGCCTCAGTGATAATATAGTGTCTAATTAGCTTACACTTCCATGACAAAAAAAGAAGACTTCTTGGATAAAAACACATCAAAAGAATTGAAATATTACAGTCACATTCGAGCCAGGCTGTTACTGTACATACACTTTCATCAGCACAGTTTGGCTATTTTTACCGCTGAAAGTAATTAGTAATGCCATTGCTCATATCATGTTCAAAATGTGTGTTCAAATGAACTGAATTATCAGCACATAAACTGGTGTCTAGCATATGTCCTGGATAAACCGAGTGTCGTGCGTATCTATTCTGTTTCAAATCTGTTGATGTTTTCTGTCTGGTGTTCAGAAATAGGCGCGTATGTGTGAATATTCATATGCTTTGACTGTACAAAAGACAAGAAAAGAAAGCGGAGCATGTGTGCATGTTAAGAAAAAATTGCGTGTCGCATGATGTTTGGCATGAGCTCAGGACTTTTGTGGTCTTTAAAGTACAGGGTGAATCTAAAGGGGACACTGCTCCATACATTTCAGAAAGCATCAAACACACATGCTGTGAGGTGTGTACACACAATGCATGAAACTGGTTTAAAAAAAAACAAAAAAAAAACACATTTGCGAACTAAATGAAAACACACAGTGCTGTCAGAAATACTCCACGACACCAGCAGATATATGATGATTGCAATGTTCGGTTACTCAAGAAACAGCGCTGCAGCTAAAAGGAAAATGGAGGCTATGTTTTTAAACTCCTTAAACTGCAACAGATGTGCAGAACAGTCAATACACGACAAACAAATAAAGCTATATGAAGCAAGGCCTATAGGCTTTAAATCACAGGATGCCAATGGTGGAAATGTTTTCCAGATTTGCTTTCCGTAAGGTCGTAGGAGGGACGCTCGTGCCGTCTGTGCCGGTTTCCTGCTCTGTAACCATGACTGAGCTACTCTTTAGATCAAACACTGTCACAAAGGGAGACAGATTTCCTTCCCTCTGTCTTCTTTTGTTTTGTGTTTGTGTCCAATGATCGGGAGTAAAAGGAGCGAAGGACTGTACTTGCTCTTCACCAATTTTGACCTGCACGTTTTTTGCATACTGCAATTAGTTTTTTGTTGACTACCGCGTAGTTTTTGTACTCAAAAATGAAACAAAAATGATCTTTGGTATCATTTTTTCCAACTGTCAGTAACGTCAGTTCTTCATGGTTCTCTCCTGCAACTTGAATAGATGCCGGATTGGTTCAAACAAAGTAGATCTGAGTGTCGACCTGTTGGGAATGAATAGCGCAAACATTAGTTGATTAAGGAAATTAATTGATTCGCGGCGCACTTTTTAAACGACATACTTTTTAATCTTTGGGCTTTCAGGAAGGTGTCAAGTATTTTCAAGTCAAAAGGCTCAAGTCCAGGTGAAGTCACAAGCCATTGGTGTTAAAATCCAAGTTGAGTTACAAGTCTGGATTTTGTCAAGTCATCACATTTCAGTCCTGTGACTGGAGTCCACACCTCTGTTTATTAATACCTCCAATTTACAATGACTGAAACTATATAGAATTAAAAACATTTCCTGTTAATAAGTCATATTTTTTCAAATGAAAGCACTAGGCTACTTTCAAGACAAGTACCCCCGCTGCCCTTTGTTGAGGGTAAAAAGGTATTTTCTGTGCCTTCCTGCCATTTGACAGGAAGCTGTGATTCACAAGCACTCAAGTAGCAGAAATACTTAACCAAGCTAACAGTCTAATGAATGTTTTACTGAGGTGACATGACTCCTGCTGTCCAGCTGTGGCTTGCTGTAATGGGCACACAACTGATTATTCAGGTTGGGGTTTCAGCGAAGCTCATCTTGAGTCACAGTGAGTGGCCAATTGCCCACCTCAACACCCTGCTGTTTGAGCTGAATGTCTGATAGGGCTCTGGCAAGAAGGAAGGGGGGTAACAGGGAGGAAATGGAGTGATGGGGTGGGTGGGGAGGGGGAGGACGGGGCCAAAACAGGGACACGGGGGGACTCTGAGCACTGGGACTGGTGTCAAATTACAAGAGCATGTAAGACATGAGCATTTCTTACAAGCGTGTAAGATGCGATACAGTTTACTTCTCTCCACTCGCTGTTGTTGCTATTTTTTTCTGGGTGTTTTTTGGGAGGGTGTGGAGTTTTTTTTTTTTTTTTTTTTTTTAATGAGTCATTTAGCATACCTTCACCAGTGGTTCCAGATGTGTGATTTATAGGAAGCATGAGAACTGCTAGCTAAAGAGCTAACAAAAGTAAAGCAAAGATCCCAAAACTGCAGGGGATTGGGGGGGGGGGGGGGGGGGGGGGTCTGGGTGCTTTCAGGACTCTGTGGAAGTGTGAAAGGTTTAAGCGGATCCTGTGGTGTCTCCACTACGGAGATGCCTGTTGTTGATTGATGGCCTCGCTGAGCGGTGGGGGCTTTGGGCCACTGAAATGGATTAATACCATTAGCATAACAGTGGATCACACTTTTGTTTCGAGTATGATATTCGGCTCCGCAGTCTATCTCCATAAGCCTATTAGGGACCAGAGTGTCAGCCAGTGTATTGTCAGCATCACCTTTCATTGTGTAGTGGATTACTGCGCCCATACAGAGAGCCCACTGCTCAAGCAGACATTGTCCCCCAGTGCTAGCAAAAGATGAAGTAATCAGCCTTGATCGCCAAAACATATTCTGTAGTGCTACAACACACATGCAGCCTGACCATGGTGGATTCAAGACCTGGAACTGCCCATTTAATGTATATATATATATATATATATATATATATAAGTATAAACATTGATTGGTATTTGAAGAATGCTGCACGCAGTTTTTTTTAGTTTTTTTTTTTAAATACACAACATCCCAACAAGACCTCATTCTCCTTCTTCCCTCCATCCGCCTTGAGGGGTGGGGGCACAGAGGAATGGTTAAAGTAACCAGTGGAAGACAGGGTGTAGGGCTGGGCCTCCATAAAGGAAGGGGGGGGGGGGCTATATAAAAACTGACAGAACACAAGTGGTGCTTTATCCACCCTGTCCTGCTCTGGGTAAGAGGAAACCCTTAACTGCTCTGGCTCAACCAGCTTCACCCTCTTTCTCCTTTTCTTTTCCACACACACCCGTCGGACGTGTGCACGCTCAGGACGAGAATGGCAGCATCATCTGCACAGAGGACAAACGGGCCCCGCAAAATGTTGCCGTTTGCTTTGCTTCTCGTCGCCTCGCTCTTATATGGTAAGTACAAAAAAGCTTAATGCAAAGAGGGTCGACTTCTCAGAGGAGGGAGGGAGGGAGAGAGGGAGGGGTGGCCAGGAGGGGTGGGGTTGGGGTGGAGGAGTGTTTGTTTGAATTGTCTTTGAGTTGAATCCAGGTTTAACCCTACAACCCTTTTACTGTCTGGAATGCAAAAATCTATCTCTGTAGTGAAAACTAATCCATAATGTGTAAGACTTTTAGAAAAAAAAGAGTTGGATAAAGATATTTAGTTTCTTCAAGATGCAGTCAGAAAACATTACTTTGGAGTATACCTTGGCAAACAAAGGGATCCTTTTAGAGAAAAGGTTTTTCATAGTGTGGAGGCACAGGAAAGTATTACGTGACGATTTGAAGCTAATGTCTCCATTCTGAATGTGTGAATTTACAATAGCTGCCAAAATAGAGCTGTATAATCCCAAGAATTGTCTTTTACTGTTCTGCTGTAAACTATTTGTGAACCTTCCTCTGTTGCTGTGTTTGCCATTTCATTGACCCGATTTCCCACGATCTTCAAGGACTTTTAGAAACGTGTGTATTTATATTTAGCTGTGTAATGTGAGAAGAGTTGCGTGAGAGGAGGCTGTGGACTTTGGTTGTTAGTGTGCGTTTTTCAAAAGTGGTTGTGCTGATATATTAGGAGCTTTATTGAGGCATCAGGGAGGACTGTTGCTGGTAAACTATGTGTAAAGACGACACGCGGCTCGCATGGCTGAGCTCTATCTACAGTAAGAACCAACTTAAGAACTGTTTATCTGGAATGAACAACTTCATCTCTTGCCTGTAGTAAAACAGTCAACATCTTTACATTAACTTATCATTCTGAAATCAATCAATAGGGTGTGGCCAACTCAAATTCAGGTTGTGGTTCTGGTAACATCACCAATTTTTAAACAATGCAGTCTGTTTTACCTTTTTTCTTTATCCTGTTATATAATTAACTCCCCCAAATCCAAGCCTATGTTAAAGTTGAGTCCACTTCAGTTCAAGGCAAGAACATTTCAAAACTATAATGAGAGGAAACCAAGACCCACAGAAAACAAAGGCCACATAAGACAATGACCACTGTTTGTGATTTTTCAAAACGTAAAAATATTGCCTGTACTTGCTCAAGCATTAAGATGTAGATCAGTCCAGACTCCAGTTATACCCCATTAAAGTCCTACAGTGGCAGGCAGATAATTAAGGGATGGATGATGTGGTGAAAAGAAATATCTGTGAAACCTTTTAGCTAGATGAATTGTTTCATCCTTCAGTCGTGGCCGAGCCAAGTTCAAATCAAAAATAAACACAAAGCGAGACCAAGAAGTAAAAAGAAACGGAGCTGAGGATGAAGTAAAGATATACCATCATCTGCAGGGCTCTCTGTTGTGGCTGGAAATGAATCCCACACTGAATTGCTTAATTGAAACCTTCTGTCTTGTTCATGGTATATAGCTTTTGGGAATGAGATCATCAGCAATGAGAGGCAGCTGCATCTGCTTTGGGAAATGAGACTGCCTTGACATAATTTCAACCTATAGATTTCTGAACCACGGGCAGAAAAACTTTTGAGAAGAATGAAAAAGAAAAAAAAAGAAAAAAAAAAAGCATCTTTTGACATGCACCGCAATGTTTAATCCTCTGAAAAGTCACAAGTTGCAAACAAAAAGCAAAATGTGAGAGAAGGCAGTCGGGCCAAATGTGCCTGTCAAAAAAAAAAGACGGATAGCAACGGAGCAGATATCAGATGTAATACAGATGGGAAACGGAGCAAAGACAAAAAAAAACACTTAAGTTGAACTATTTTTCAACAACAGGATAAACCACCTGTCTCCTGACGCAGACACGAATCCATCTTGCACAATTGTCTTGTCAACCCAGAGGAAAGGGGGGCAGAGTTATGTAATCAGAGGAAAGATGGGCTTACTGTACAACTTCACTGTGATGAGGTCAGAGCGGATTCACAGATGTTAGAGAGCGTAACGGTTACCCAGACAACCTGGAGGGGGGGTCGTGGTAACGGAGACTAAACAGGAGATGATCTGAAACGCCGGCGGGGGAAACCCCTGTTGAGAATGTTTAGCACATTTCTTTTTTTTGGGGCGGGGGGGGGGGGGGGGGGGGGAGCAGTGAGATGGTAAGACGAAGCAATGCCCAGGGAGTGAAAGATGCTTAGACTTACTTTGTTGTGAGTGACGTTACCGTAATGCCTCATGCATGGAAGATTCCCGTTTAAATAACTAAAAACTGCGCTTGAAAACTATTTTGGGGAATAGAATTAAAGCTCCGTCTGCCCTGTGAAGTGGTCTTTAGGAGGCTCTCTAGTTAAGCAATAAACCCTGCCCAATCTCACTGCCAACCCCAGAGCATGTAATTATGTAAATCATTGTTTGTACAGTACCTATTGAAGTAACTGGTGCGCCAAAGAATCTCAGAAACAATGTCATCAGCAGAGCGTTCATTCCTCTCACGAAGAAAGAGAGTAGCACAGAGTGAGCAAAGTCAAATCCCTGTGTCAAGTGAGCCATCTAGACACACACACACACACACACACACATACACAAGTTCCTCTTTCACTCGGGATAGTGTTTTTTATTCGTTCCTAATAGAAGGAATGCTGCTCTTCCACTCAGCTCTTAACGGCTCCGTCTTTGAACTTGCTCCAGACTCCTCACTCTCTGTGTGTATTCACATACAATAAGCATTGGCGTGCCAAACAAGCTGCTTCATCAAAACAACCAGAAGGTGTTGATATGTGCGCTGATCAGGAAATTGGATACATGGAAATAAAAGGGAAGTCAAAGCCGGAATATCAGATGGCAACACGTCCTATGAAAACTCAAAATAAAAGCAACTGAGGATTCGAAAGCAGAGACGAAATCTTTGCACGTCGCCAAAGTGCACTCTAGTTCGGCGTACTAATGGCCTATTATGGTTTTCTTTTCACTACCACCCCTGGATGAGAGCGGCAGTAATTACTCTGGTAGATTTTTCTGAAAGATATAGTGTGCCTGAAATTCTTTCTGGACAAAATCAATGTTGAGCCTCTGAGCTACTGACGCCCAGATCTGCCTCGCCATGCAACAGGATCCCCTAACAGTCTACCTGCACACACTCAAACCAGACAGCCTCATTCAAGGTAGTCCACAAGGCGGTGAAACTGTAGTGCGCAATTGTGAGTGTGTGTGTGTGTGTCTGTGTTGGGAGGAGGGGTAGGTGATATAATGCTCCCAATTGCAAGCAGATGTCATGTTTCCTGATTGTGGTCCCTCAGAAACAGACATCATGCTTTTGATAAGGGGCTGCAGTGTCCTCGGGGTTGGGCTGGGTGAATGCTGCAGCTGGGCAGCGTTGGGTGAAGTAAGTGCTGCTTCAACGGGCTTGATTGAAACCATGAGATCCAGTTGCTTTTCTGCCAAGAGAGAAGAATGGGCTGGGTTCTGCTATTAATCGCTGTGACAGGAACGACAGGGGAGTGGGTGGGGGGGGGCGCTGGGGGGGGGGTCAAGATAGTGGGGTCAGCAGTCTGTTGTTTCAAAGTGGATAGAGTTGCAGAGCATGCTTAACCCTAAGGGACAAAGCTCCAATGTCACATTCCTCAGCACACCTTTAACTCTCGAATTCTTTAAGATACGACTTAATAAATTAAATCATGAAAATAGTCCTTATTAGGTAAACGCTCTGAATGAATGACGCTTTCATTAATGCAGAATACTGTCTCGAAAAGCCAAAAAGAGAGGTAACAACTTATGGGACTACAACAAGGTGAGGAAGAAAATATCACAGCACATGTTTATTTTTGCAATACATTTGCTTCATTTCACAGTATAAACTTCTGATGAACTTCTGGAGCTTCAATTGAAAGAAAGTGAACGCAACTATTTTTTTCCGCCCCTTTTGAGAGTGTATTTTTTTTTTACAAACATTAGAGAATTACATAGTTAAAATTGTGGCGCAATTATGGGGGGCAAGACAATCTTTAACTTAAAAAGGTATTACAGAGTGATTGTTTTACTCGTTCTTTTGTCTCCACCCTCAGTTCTACTTTGAACATCCATGTTGGGGTGAGTGCAGGAGGGCTGGGGTGGAGGGGGTGGAGGGGGTGGAGGGGGTGTGTGCTCTTGGATCAAATTTCTATCCAATGGATGCCAGAGCGTTGTCAGGGAACCTCTAAAGAGGTACGTTGACATTACAAATCGGAGGCAGGTCCAGAGGCAGCAGTAGAAGGAAAATTACACTTGATGACAGTTAAATTAAGCATTTTTGAAATTTTTGCTCAGTATTACATTGCAGAGAAATGCTGAAATGATGTATGTAATGTGCTTCACTGTATAGACGATATACTGATCACGTTTACGGTGAACATCTACACTTAAAAGGACCATTTCAAAATCCTTCTTGAATACTCTGAAAACATGTAATTGTTTGGTGGTTGTTGACCTGATGGTGATCAACCACCATGTTATTTCCAGAGTAGGGGCCTTTAGAGGATCCACAGGCTGGACAGTCTGTACTGCCCATTTCCTACAGATTCCACTCAATCAATACCGTGCAAGAAGCTCATAGCATACATAAGGAACATTTGCAGGACATTTAACCCCGAGAGAAAGGACAGGCAATGTGTCTCAAGAGTTGTGTTTATAGAAGCTGTCTTGGCCCGAGACAGACTCTTACACACGCAGTCAAAACAGTTAAGACATTTAGGAATTCAGCTTCAAAAAGCAGATAAATGGTCTTGGCACTGGTCAAAGCTGCAAACTTCATTTGTGGATTAAAAAAAGAAGATCTGAAATAAATGACACGCACGGCTTCATTTAGAGTTGGATTGTTCTAAATTTCCAATGGAAATACGATGTCATGTGGTAACTATTGCATACTGCGTGTGGCAGCAAGAGTGCTGGGAGAAGCGCAATCATTGGAACTTTGACAGGGTGGTCCACTAACGTGTGCTGACCATTGTAACTCACCATGCCCCATTACACAGCACAGGATTTTCCCTAACAGACGCAGGGAGAGGCCGGGGGCCCAAGGGAAGAAGGCCGTATTTTTGAGGTATTTCCCTCATGAACATGTAGCTCAGGACTTGAACTGGGACTGGAAGCCAAAGCCACGGGACGGTCTACCCATTTAAAAACAAAATGATCCAACCGCTTGTTCACGTTTCATACACAAAATAGAGGGTGCACAGTGACAGATCAGTCGTTGCAGATGAATGGCTACATTTTAGAAGTGGGCGTGCACAGTTTGAGTTCTCCTGCTCAAAGTCATTATAAGGAGGCACAAGAGGCATACATGCAAAGTTATCCAAAGAAGATGTATGCTTTCACGTGGAACTTGTGTTTAGTCATTACATATGAGCAAGCTCCACAGGCTGAGAGCAGACAAAGCTTCCTAGGGCCACGGTAGAGAAAGTAGTTGTTGCCATATGGCCCTTTGGCATGTTGCTTTACATTACACTGTATGGTTTTGGAGGTGTGAGGGCTGAAGCCTGAATCTCACCTCGATGGACGCCTGGGATTAGCTGTGCGTGACTCGGAGAGGGCGAGCAGAGGGAGAGTGGGGAGGGAGGAGGGCGTTGAGCTGCAGGCTTGTCTTCTTCCAAAGCCAGCCACATTCCTCCATCCGGAGTCCCAAGAGATGGGGGGCGGGCGGGGGGGGGGGGGGGAAGCATTTCAAGACCGCAGCCGTCATTCAGAGCAATCTGGTGGGAAAATCTTCAAGGGAGCAATGAAGTCAGGGCCCAGGCTGTATAACATATGGAGTCAGGGCTGATTAGGTTTGTCGTGTTTGTGCACTGATAGCGAGACACACGACTGATGACTGATATCTTGGAAAGCTTTTTAACATTACACTGACGGAAGGAATGAAAGACAAGCCTGTGTGGGTATTGTTGGTGGTGCGAGGCTCGGGGGGGTTGTGAGCGTCTCCGATGTACAATGCGCATCAGTGGAATGTTCCAGTGAAATCAGTGATTAATCACATTTAGCTGAGGCTCCTGTGGCGTGCGCGAGCAGAGGGTAGAGGGCAGGAAGGTGGCGAAGTGTTCACACTGTCAGGAAGTGTGCCGACCTCACGCAGGGCGCAGGGCTGCAACAAACACCGGGACACCACTGTATCCATATGAGCACAAAAGGTACAGGTCAAGGCTACAATTTAGTTTAAAAAAAGGATACTGCAGTTACTCTTGTCTGCATACACAGTAAGTAATCATAAGCAGAGCAGCAACAATTTTTATGGTTGTTGTGTAACAAGCCTTGAAAAGAAAATCCAGAGTTTGCCCAAAATGAATAATAGCCAGACTTGAAGCTTTTAAGACTAGAATGAAAACAAAACAATAAAAAAGGCGGAGACTCGGATCCTGCCATTTCTGTAAATGTTGGTTATAAGTGGCAATTATATGTGGAGGTTTTATTCCATCTGGGCTCTGGTCTGTCAGGAAAGTTTGTTTGTGCATAACGAGTGATGAATGCTCAGAGACCTGCACATTTTACTGGCAGAGTTGCAAAAAAAAAAAAAAAAAAAAACATGCGTTATTGTGTCTGAAGACAAACAAGCATGTTTTTGCTTTGTGAAAATGTAGCAGCCAAGTTTAACAGGACTGCTTCAGGTGCCATGACATCATTAGCACAAGACTAGTAAAACACAGTTGCGTTTTACGGTATGGATTTAAAATCCTTCTTAAATCCTTCAAACACGTGCTGTATAAACAGAGAACTTGTGTTAAACTAATGCCACTTCGATTGTGGTTCTATCCATTTAAAAAAAGGAAATATAGCATAGTCATCAGCCACAGCATCAATCTTTAAGCTTTATTATTTTACAGCAACACTGACATAGTTTTACTCCCAAGTCTGCTACAAATCACCTGATGACAGAAAGTGATCACAGGCCTGAAACAAGACATTTCAGCCTCTGCACTCTAACTCTCCCGTGCGTCACATTTGTATGAGAAAAACCTGATTTATGCCCGAACATCTCACCCATTCTGAACTTCATCCTTTCCGGTAAAATAAACAGACAGACCACACAGAGACGGGTGAGGGACGGCAGCTGTGGACAACCAGCTGCAGACCAGAGGTCCAATAGACAGACTTAACAAGGTTAGGGAGTCCTTGACCTGTCGCTGGTCCACACCCACGCTAATGCTCCTAATGGTAAACTAGAGACGGGAAGGATAGTGAGACAAGGCAACATTCTGGCTCCATAGTGAAACTTGAGCATGTCTACCTGAAAGCTTCCTCGCCCTTTATTGTAGGATTGACAAGGGTAAAGAAAGTACAAAACTACCCTGAGGTCAGTGGCTCTAATGTGCTTTCTCATTCATTTGAAATCCAGTTGCAGTGTAGACTCATTTACCCTGTTGGACGCAGCATGACAGACAGCTGCAATGGACAGTTGCCGGCACTAAAGCATGCCAAAAGACCTCCCTGGAGATTACTGGCCCCGGGCGCTAGCACGGCACACACAGTGTTGACTCTGTACTTGTGGCACCTGTCTGTCACAGTGATTTATCGAAGGAAGTCAGTGGACATGTGTCACAGTGCCACCACTGTGTGAGTGTATTTGCCTCATGTGTGAAAATCTCAAGTACTGACTAGGGACGACCATGCGGAGACACTAGGGTGTATCAGAGGCGAAAAGCAACTCATATTGGCAAAAGGGGTAAAAAAAAAAAGAAAATTATAAAAAACGGAATAAGTCTTGTTACGCTGTACAATGATTGTTGACATTAGTTGTGATTGTAAACACAAGAGGCAAGCCGGAAAGTATCAGTTTAAAAAACACACGAAAAAAAAGAAATGCAATTTTCTTCTATATTTCAAACTATTTAATTTGATGTCTGAGTATTCCTGTGATTTACAGTCAATTGTAAACAAATCTTACGCTGGATATTCACACATCTAACAACACATTAAGGCTAGTGCTCTCTGAAAAGCACTTGCACCGAAATAGACATAACAGCTAAAAAAAAGAAAAGTCGTGTAAACAACGTGTGAATGGCAGTAAGATGTAATTTAACAAGGGGCAGCAAACTTGGATCGCTAAACCTGAAATCAATCACAAACTCAATCTGGCAGCCAGCGAGGAATCACATAGTGAGAGAGTGAGAAGTAATTACATCTGCAGAGGTAAGGCATTACGGGAATGTTTTGAGAGTGAGGTAATGCTGTTGTTGTTAGGAAGAGAGAGGGAAATCTGGGAAAAGAGGAAATATACGCTGTGTATTCTGCTTTGACTCTTGGATCCTACCCTTGCAATCTGACCTGTGGAAATCAGAGCCATAAAAGGCCTCAGCTCATTAGCTCGGGGACTGCAGGGTGTGGTCGCATACTTCACCAATTTGCACGGAGAATAAAAATGTGCCCTGAAAGTTATCCAGGTTATTAAAACTTTGCAAGTAATCTAAAGCTGAAAGAACCTGACTAGAAATATTCTATCAAGACTTTGATTTAGCGTTGCAATTTATCACGGACTCTCACCCCAGAGTCATACGGATCTCTGAAAATGGAAAATGGCATAATGGCCTATTACGTACTTCAAAAAAATTGGAAAAAGTGATGTTTTCAATGGCATCATTACCAGGCACCTTCCAGCAGCACAGTTAATCATTCAACTGGAAAATCATTCCACTCAAATTGATACGTATATATATATATATATATATATATATATGAAAAAAATACGTATTTAGTGTATCTCATTCTTGCCTGGCCTAAAGTGAGTCACTGTGACCACAAGATCTTTAATAACAAAACCTCAGTGAGAAAGATAGAATTTCAAAGTAAATGACTTCATGGCGTGATCTGTTGTTCCGAGCACGTCGGTTATCTGCTGCAATAAGATCTTTTACCTGATCCTCCATCACTGTGGAGCCTCTCGGGACACACAAAGAGCTCTCACACACTGCATGTGCTCATGCATTAGGATGATGACTGACGTTACGATAGCACGCTGGCGAAAAACGACCAGCTATTACCTCACATTACAACTTTATTAAATTAAGCCAGCAGAACTGTAATGTGTTGAAGTGGAACAATACGGCGCATTCTTCGTAGTAGCTGGACTTAAGGAGCTGGAAATTCAAAATGAAAAACTGTGTTCTCAAACCAGAGAAATTAGAGCTCACCATTAGACTGTTTTTTTTTTTTTTTTTGCAGAATCAGTCAAGCACCTGTGAACACAGATTGTCCACTTTGGTACATGTGAGCGTGCTGTGTGAGAGTTTACAGCCCATGACCAGAAAGTCTGGAGAAAGAGTATAAGCTTATTCATTTTCATTACAGGCAATCAGAAGCCCGCGTGTGCTGCCGACCTGTAATGCTCCCGGTTATTGTCACACTTGCATATCAGTGTTTTTTGCTAGTAGGCTGGGCACAGAAATAATAAACCTGAGTTGCAGACAAACAACAGCAGAAGTTCACAACAATCCATTCAGTGTGGACTGCACCCTTCTGGTACACAGCACATATTTATTATTACAAGGAACAGTTGCAACTATACGCCAAGTCCAAGCCTTGAAACAAATGAGCACATATGTTGGTTTTAGATGGAGAATCTTTGGACTAAAAATATTTTCTTTACGAGTATGCTGGTATAGTGTGGTGATTGTCACCGATTTAACGATGTCCCGCGTATCTACAGTCACATAATGTCGATAAAAAAACAGCTATTGTGCTTTTTTCAAACAAAGTGATTAAGCCTTTTCTCGATTTTACAGCAGGAGTCACGGCCCAGGACGGGGAAGTTTTCACAGAGACGGTTCCATCTGTGGCAGCAGAGCAATACGTACGAGGAGACATGGTTCCAAGCACATCTGAAGCTCCTGGTGAGAAACACTGACCAGCACTACCATTCGTTCGTAGAAACATGTTTGCAGGTTTTGCACCATAGATCGATTCATCAGTGCGAATGAAGAGCTCACTGATTGGAAAAAAAAACATGCAAACTATTCCCCTCACATCCTATAGAAAGAAACAGTCAATCTGTGTGTGTGCTGCAACATGATTCATTCATTAAATCCTCAAACCTTCCTCTGTAAAATACACAACCATATGTCCCAGCCAAGTGCTTTAGTGACACTTTACAATGTAATAAATCAACATTTGAAAGATTGTGTTATGCTGTAGAGACAAAAGCAACAACCGGGCCAGAGCAACAGTAACTTGATTAAATGAAGGGGGATGAGGAAGAAATTCTAAACACGCGTCCTAGATATTACTAAAGTGCACAAGTCTGATTGATTTGAACCCATAAGCATGCGGTCCGGAACATAGCAACATTTAAAGTGTCACGCAGGCCCTGGGTCGGATGAGTTGTTGGCTGCTTAACCAGCTTATTGTTGCCGAAATGATAACATTACTTTTCAGAATCACCCGTATAATAACCTCAGCCGTACCATATGTGCCGTTTTAATATCACAAATTAACAGTTTGAGTTGAAATTGCTTTCGCCGAGCCAGAGGATCCACAAATCTTGGTTTACCCCACTCTGCCATCCGAGCCGACTGAACAGACCACAGCGGCGGCGGCAGCGACACCGACTGCTGCGAAGGAGGCAGGAGAGAGTAACGACAGCGGCCTTGCAGGTCCGGACGACGCAACAGACAAGGAAGAGTTCACGGTTGAGGTACATACTGACATGGCCAAAATTGTGGAACCAGAGACCCCGGCACCGATGCCTGCCAGAGGAGACGGCCCCAACAACAAGCCACAGGTAAGATCAAGAAGTCCCTTCAGATCACTCAGGCTGTAATGTAGCTAGAAGGTTCCTGGTTTGTAATATGCACAAAAAAAATAAAATAAAAAAAGGTTACCATACCATGACAATCAAATGCCAGTACTATGATAGCATTTATGTACTTAATTGATATTATTTATTTCTACTTTGACATGCCATGGGGAACCTTTTTTCTGCATTGTCAATTGTTTTGAATGACATTGAAGCAGGACACTATTTGCAAATGTTTTTTCCTCCAGTATAGTATATAGTTTCTTCTTCAGAAAAGAAGGATATGTATTTTCAAACTTCTGAGAAGTGCGTCTCTGCGGGCTACATCAGTTTGGTCTTGTTTACAAATGTTGTGCTTTCTGCTAAAATTGGATACAAATGTGTAGTATGTGTATCAATGATTGATCTCAGTTCCATAACCACTGGGACTCTTTTTTCTTTTTTTCTTTAGTTTTTCTGAGATGGATAAACAAATTGGTTATACATGTGCTGGAGGTACATTTGGATTTCCTCGTAGATTGTTTTGAAGTAGTGCTTTTAATAGAAGGAGCAAGTCAGAGGCATTCAGTTGTAAGT
Source organism: Bovichtus diacanthus (assembly GCA_943590825.1). NCBI lineage: Eukaryota > Metazoa > Chordata > Actinopteri > Perciformes > Bovichtidae > Bovichtus > Bovichtus diacanthus. Next base: position 2,213,757 of record CALSBV010010288.1, read on the forward strand.
GTCCACCATACTGTGTGCTGTAACATGTTAAAAGGAATTGGCCACACACCCAACAAAAATTCTGTACCAGTTGGTCGATGACACACAACAGTGGAACAGTGAGAGGGGAAAGTCATGCCGGATGATAACGGAGTTTTGCTTTCTCTCTGCAGCCGGCGCCACAGGAGGATGTTGTCTGTGTCAGCAAAGAGGCGGTCCAGGACAAAAACGCTGTCAATCTAAAACTCAAGACCTCCTCCAACTGTGTAAGTTCAGAAAAAAAAAAACCCTCCTTCTGTCTGTTTATGGATCTATTTATATGTGCTTTATAGAATAAAAGTCTCGTTTGTGAGGCAGAACAGAAAAAAAAGAAAGAGTTTTTGCTCAAAGGAAACATTGCATTGCTATTGACGATACAGCAGAGAGCGAAGCAAACAGACGGGCCCGTATGATCCTGCAGGGGTGCAAAAACATTCATGCACATGCATCTTTAAACACAAACCAACAATCTGAGCTAGAAAGGAAAATGGTCTCTAGCCTGGTTTTGATGCCATTCCCAGTTGGCGATCAGCTTGCTAAACATAAACTCAGCAGGAACCTATTCCTTATTTATTACTTATCTCCTGCTGATGATGTGAGAGGAAAAACTGCGTCCAAACTCTTTAATGTCTTCTTCTTATGTGCGGAGGAAAGTCCAAGAGATGTCTGTTGTACGTAAACCGGGGGATGGATTGAGCGGTGAGGGCAGACGGAGGGGAGCACAATGGGTGGGCTCACTGCTGCGGTAGAACGTGTGATGTATGGAGAGGCCTGAAGCCGCAGCGTGGATGTGTTTGTGTTCAGAAAACACAAATTCTTCAGCGTCTCAGGATAACAGCTGTGAGGTCTACAGGAACCATTGCCCCATGTGGAGGTCGGAACCCAGTGATTTCAGCTCATATAGCCTGGGCAGTAAATGCATTATTCAACATTCAAACAATGCACAAGCAGCACAAATATACAACAGAGAAGTACTTGTGCTCTCAGAAAAAGACATCAAATGTATGCAGACAATCCAAACATATTTCATAAGTGATTCTGGCTTTGATTTTCCTTATTTTTAGCTTATTCTGGTTCTAACATATTAAGGACTTAAGCCAGATCTAAAGTGAACACTGTTTCAAACCAGGTTTGATGCTCGTAATACCACTTAAAAATACATCATGGTTTAATCTAATTTGGTGCAATGCTTGTAAACTATTGAAATATTCTTTTCAAAAAGACATAAAGTTGTTTAAGGACTGGATTAAGTTCATTAATTGCATTTGATATTCCTGATCTGATACTGTATGAAAGGATGATGGAATTGTAAAAAAACGGTCTTGGCGATAACTCGCATGCAGCTGTTTCCTTAAGAAATGCAGCCGTTTCTGAGCTTCCTTTACACAGAGATCAAATAAAGAGCTTCTTAAAATACATATTTCCAGATAGAGGTCACTGTGTCCTACTCACAGCTACGCATCAATCCATCTGCGCACTCCTGAACTGCGATCAAGGGCTCCTACAGTGTGGCAGATTCTGATGTTTGGATCAGATTACACCAGGGAAAAGGTTGTGCACAGGGTCGTGAAAGCCCTTATTGGACTAAAGGCAAAAAAAATAAATAATTCAGGAAGAAACAGAGGAAGAAGGAATTAGAGGTGGAGTGGAATATTCAAGGCAATATTGAAGGCAGGTGTTGAGATTTTGTAGAAAGCTAATTTTCTGGGATTGGAGTTGAATGTCACACTGTGCAATCTAGAATTTGATCAGTTAAACTGTTTACATGAAATAAAATGTTTCAATACTAATCATCTTTTTATTTTTGGTCTCCTTGCAGAAAGACAGCAAAACGAAGATTGAAAGTGTTCTGCAGGAGCTGTGTGGTGAAGACTGTAAGCTAGATATCTACCAGGAGGACAACACAGACGAAATCCTAGTATCTGGGAAATATGTTGAAGGTGAGTCACGTTCTTGTGGTAATTAATGTGATTTCAAAAAATGATGAACAAAAGCAATATTTTTACACCTCATAAGATGGTTTTAAGCCTCTGGTGAGCAGTCAGCATGAGACTGAAGTGTTTTCTTAGTACCATTTATCAACCCTTATCTAAACCGGCATTAATATTGGCTCCATTGCTCCAAACTTTTAAAAACTCCAATTTACTTTACTGGCAGTTGTAATGGATTATCTTTTTCATCCCTATAGGGTACTGCTCCACTTCTCTAAAAATGTAAAATCATAAAATGTGACGGGAAGAAAACTAACAAAAGCTTATGTTTTTTTAATTTGCAGATGATGTGGCAGGCATGGCTGATAAATTCAACAATGACAACGTCAAAGATAAGGTATATATTGTATTACTGTGAACTTATATTTATCTGGTCCTTTCTAATAGTATCATATAAATACAGTACAGTAGTGGTATGGCATTATATTTATTATAAATCATTTGGCTGGTACTCAATGTCACATGTCCAGCCAACATCATACCATGCAGCGGGAAGGGGGCTGTAAAATACACAACAACAACAAAGTTACATCCACTGGACTCACCATAAATGTTGCTGGTTGACTCATAATCAAACTAGACAGCGGGAATACACTAGGGCGAAGAAAAACGTCGCCGGAGTCTGTAGACTTTTGGCTTCAAGCTGCCAGTTTGTGTGACAAAACAGAAAGTCCACAAACAATCCATTTGTTCTCGGGCTATGGGTGTGCCTGTCACACCCCTCTTGTCTCTTTGCATTCAACATACACTACATTTCCCATCTACTGAATAATCTTATTAGTAATATAGCAGTCTTTCAGCCAAACAGTCATTTACGCTGCCTACAGTTCGCTCACTGGCATCTTTTTGTTTTGACACGTCTTTGAAACCACAGGAAATACTTCAGATTCTCTAGGTACATCTCCAATAAACCAAGGCTTTGGGTGGGGGTGGTTTCCTTTCTAACCCTGGGTCCCAGCAGACAGTAACCGGATAATGATAAGATTTCCTCCTGCCAGTATAACAATTCCAAACTATGAACAGTGCACCCTAACATCTGCATTGTATCTCATGTTTTCATGCGTGTCAGATTCAGTTTGTACATAGACAGTGTTTGCGATAGTGTTTCTAAGTGAACACTAGACTTAAGTTATTATGTTCTCATTTTTGTTACCAGACTGATGTGGAGGAGGCTCGTCCTCTTTGGGGGAAGAACTCGAAGTTGGTACTGGTTTCCTTGCTGCTGACGGGCCTGTTGCTGGCCGCGCTGCTGGTAGCTGGTTATTACCTCAAGACCCATCGCAAGAACTCCAAAGGAGTCAGACTGGTGAGTGGATGAGAGGAGGCGCGTCACACTGTTAATGCCTACTGCGCCGAAAAACTGGAGTTGCATTTACTTCGAGAATCATTAAAGTTGTATTTCACATCGCGTATATCATGGTTCATCATCTTGTTTGAGTTATTTAAATGCAATCATAAAAGGTCATCTGTTAGATAAAGACTCTGGATATATTGAAAAGAAAAAAAACGCTTTACTGACCTAAGCTAAAATAATTTGTCCCCACAAGATCCAGTTCACTGAGGAAATAGTTCATGGTGCCTGTTTATTTTATTTATAAAAAAAAAATAAAAAAAGAAGGACATATGGATTTGAGGTCAAACGTTTGGTTATCCTCCGGTCAATTCCTCACTCAAGGGAGAACATGCTTGACTCACATGTTGCTTAACTCAAAGCAGCATTGAGTGCTTTCTGCTTTCTTTTCCTTTTTTTTTTTTCCTTTTTTTTCTCCAATCTCCTACTAGGGCCTACAGATGGTTTTAGTTGAGTGTTTTTTTTTCTTTTTTTTTTTTTTCACTCAAGCTCATGACATCACAACTTAAAGTGTTTACATATGGGGGCACACCCACGGGATGGTTGGGATGGAACAGATTGCTGAATTGCCTGCGTTTGGTGTCTCATTTATTGAATAAGTGTCTGTCAGAGGCATCACTTCCTGCAGACTGACAAAGGGTAAATCACCAAACGTAAACAAAGTCACTTACAAAAAGGGTTCATATTTTCAGCTGGAAGCAAAGTAAAACAATAAGCGCGCGTGCACATCGTTAACGTCCCGACAGTAAAACAATTACCGAAACGCTTCTGAGTGCAAACATCTGAAACCCATAAACCTCATTAAGAAAGAATGCATTTGTTTATTTTCTCGAACAACGCCCTGTCTTGCTTTCTTTGCATGTCATGTTTGAACGGTACAATGAGACTTGCCGGTGCTGAATGTGCATCTTAAAACGAGGATGAGCTCTGACGTTGGTGCCGTCTCGTCCGTGTGCCTTTCTTAGGCTGAATCTTTCCAGGTGGACGAGGAGAACCAGGCGAACACCCTGGTGTCTGTGGCTCCCCTACCCCAGGAGCCCGCCGACAAGCCGACCACCAACGGCGAGTCTCCACCAGAAAATGGGACCAACCCCGCCCCCACCACGAACGGACACTCTGCCACCCAGACCCCAGTGGCTGACACAGAGATGTGAATCCCGACACCCCTGATGTCCTGCTCTACCCAACACCCACTGGGACACTCTACCCACAAGCGCCTCTGCTGCCTCAGAGACTGTCCACACACTGAGACAAATTCAACATGAATCCACCGAAAACATTCGACCGCCCTCTTCCTCTACTGCACCTCTCTGGACTTTGATGACAACACGATGAAGCTCATGACGATGATGACGATGATGACGATGATGACGATAATGACGATAATGACGATAATGACAATGCCTGTAATGTGAAAAGTTAGGGATCACTGGCCTTTGTTTGGGACTGAGGCTGCTCAGCAGGGCACTGACTGGGATTTGTAAGCTGCCCTGACTTCAGTCTGGTTGTACAATCATTGTAGAATCCCCAAATAATGCCAAATATGTGCTGTTGATTCCCGACAAAGAAGCAGCAAATGCTCTATTATTTCAATCCACGAATGTGGTTCAATGAAACCAATGAAGCCAGGCAGTTGAAAGAAGACCAGCTTTTGTATAGTTTAAAAAAAAAAAAAAAAAAGGACTGACGCTCACTGCTTGATTGTTTTGTTTTTTGATTCAGGAAATGTTTGTTTTTCGTAGCCTTTCTATTTGCTTTACTTTGTTAAGACCTTTAAAGTGTAAGATGAGGGGGGAAAAAAGTGTAATGAAAGAGATCCATCAATTTTGAATTGAATAAAAGTTGACTATATTTTTCTCACAGATTGTAAAGCTAAAAAACTGTAATACAAAAAATGACCACGTTTGCGAAAAGAATCACTTGTTACCATTGTTAACCAATTATTTTTAGCATTAGCAACGTACAGAATGGATAGATAAGATATTAAGCATGTTCTTTGGTTTTACTGAGAAAGGAAATAATGCGACCAAGCTATTCATAACATGGACATGTCAGCTGAAAACTATTTGCCTCAATACTTTAGACTGATAAGCATAATGAACAACTACTGACCTTTGGTCAAAGTTTATTTTGGAGAGGTTGCAAAGTACATTTCTATTTGTGTGATAATGTGGTGATTTTTCATGATGACATTGTTGTACAGTTTTCTTTTTTGTTCTTTCTTCAACAAATGCGAACGTTTACCACTCTCACTGCTGTCTTTCTAAGTGGTGAAGAGCAGCAGTATTTTTTATTTTTTTTGAAAAGGAAAAAACATAGAAAAGCAACAAACAGACTGAGAACTTTCAAGCTGCAGAGCTGGTAAACAAAAATCACGGCCATGACATTTCGACACAACATAAAGCAGGTTCAGCATTTCCCAAGATCGCCTTTATCTCCTTGTTAATATAAAACTTTTTCAGTGCTACCCATTTTTTTTTTTTTAGCTTCCCTTTTGAACAACTGGCTGCTTTCATAATGTACTGCATGTGTAAATAAGCCTTCCTTCTCTGTTAGTAGTACCTGTGCCTGACTCATAAACTGTGATTGTTGACAATATCTTTGTGGCTTGTCCTCAGCTTACTGTTGCTGTGCTTACTTGATTTATGAACAGAAACATTTAAATGCATACATCAATAATCCTCCACACCAGGTCCAGTAAAATATGTTTTTCCACATTATAAAATGCATATCTGTACTCAGGAATGTACAGAATGTACAGTTGTACTGTATATCCAAGATCTGTGGCCTCTCAAAGTTAACCCAGCTACTTAATATCTGTTTTCTACAATTTGTTTCTGGCTACTTTGAACTGTTCACTTGACAAAAACAATAGAAACACAACCCATCATGCTCAGCGATAGGCTCATGATCCTCAAAAATCTAATTAACAAAATGATGATTTATTGATTTATTCGCCAAAAGGCGGTGACAAATGAAATGAGCTTGTTTAAAAATAGACAATTGTGAACTTGACTGTCGCTCTCAAATGATATTATATGAAGCGAAGATCAGAGACAATTTAAAAGGAATAATATAATTTAACCCTGGTACAAGAAAACTCTTTTCTACCATCAAAAGGTTAGATTATGCCTGGTTATAGTTTCTATTGAAATGCAAATCAATATGTTGACTAAGGCTGAGCAGGAAGAGGTGAGGCCTGTAGTGTGAATGTTGTTGAATGTGTACATTTAATAAGCCCAGTATCAACACCGATCCAGTACATTATATTACAGTATGTCCAAATAAAACAATCCTAAACAAGTAAAATGATGCCACAATTTTACATGTCGAGTGGCAGAAAAATACTCAATTCAAAGGGGAAAATGTCTCTTCAAGTGGTAGCGACAAGCTCAACGTTGTCTGCTATTAAAATACTTGAGTATATCTTGATTTGCATGATGGAAAAGAGAAAATGTTCTCGTGCTGTAGGGTTATCCTGGTGTGTGCCACTCGATACATTTTTTTTTAAATTAAGGTAGTTTGAAGTAAATGTCAGGAAAAGACAGCATGCTAAATATTGTACTAATTATTTCCCTAAGCCATTAGAAAAGTGATTTGTACAATAATTTATGCTTGAGCTGTTCTCCATTTATATCCGTGTCAGAGAAACGCATTATGAGCTGAAATTGTTGTGAACGTGCTTTTGAAACCAACCGTAACCCCATGTTATGCACGTTTACTGGTGAATTATTTAATATAAATGATTAAAATCGTTTTATTCTGGGTCATTACCTGCTTATCACACTTGTTATGTACACGTCTTTCCAAAGACGTACTAAATTGCATCTATTTCCTTATCCTTAGTGCAAATAGATATCAAATATTCATGGCAGCCACTTTCAGACATAACGAGTGAAGCAGAAATTAGAAATACATCTGCTAACTGGTTCACTAAAAGAGTGACACGACACCTAATTACTTACTTTGCTATACTATCCCAACAAAGTTATTCTCACTCAAACTGTATATATCTTCATCATTTTCAGGAAATAATTGGATCACCTTTATATTAAAATAAATAAATGTTGTTGCCACTACAGTCAGTAATGACCCAGTGCTAAAGCAAGTGTTTGTGACAAAGAGGCAATGACCTATGGGCTCCTGATGGCCGCGCAGAAGATTCAGTCACACACATGGTCACAAGGTCACCCGTCCTTCTGGGTGGATACTCTGGAGAGGGAGTATGCATGTGTGAAAAGCCTGACTCTGTGTGTGTAGGTGTGTGTGTGTGTGTGTGTGTGTGTGTGTGCACAGCTGACGTAGCCACAGCAAATTAACCACTGCTGTCATTCTAGCTGATGTGACCTTTTTCAAACCTTGTTGTTACACTCTGACAGCACACACATGCCGGCTGTAACAGCCCACTGAGTGCAAAGGTCAGCGTAGTGTTTGCTGATAGCAGCTTGGCAATGACTCCGAACAAGGCTGCATCACTCCATCGCTGACGATTACTCCTACAACAACAAATACCCCAACGCGTGTCAGTGCTTTTACACCAACATTAAATATCTCAGGGCTACAGTTTACTGTATAATCTCCATGTTTGCATACTTTGCTTCAGGAATCTTCAACATGTGGACAGGAGGGGCAGACTATCACACCACAACTATGATTATGTCTGACTCACCGTACCACCTGAAATACAACCCCAAACTTGTCACGACATGGAAATGATCAAGTGCCTCTTTCATACAATCTTAAGATTTCCAAAACATAATCTATAAACAGTGGTGGAAAAACTATTCAAATCTCTTACTTTAGTCCTGCAGTCAAAAAATGCACCTACGTTTTACTTAAGTAAAGTATTTGCGGCAACATGTACTCAGGTCCTAAAAGTTAACATACTCATTATCCAGAATGGCCCCTTCAGATCAATACATTATCCCACAGTCTATATATATATATATATATATATATATTAATGGATCACTATTACAGACTCATGAGCATTTTAGTCAGAGTTGAGCTAACAACTTTATATTTAGTGGATAGTTTAACATACAAGAATACACATTTTATAGGCTGATCATATAAAAAAACCTGAATCTGCAAACAATTAAATTGTTTTCAAATAAAGTATTAGGGTAAAAAGTAGGCTACTTATATTTATTTCCAATTAGTCCAGTTTTTTTAAGTGTAAACTAGCATCAAATGGAATATTCACATACATATAATCTCAAATACAAACACCAGTGACTTTTTTACTGCAGTACATATGTGCACTGATGCAAGAAAAAAACAATATTAGTCACTAACATTTGGACTGCACTGAAAAGCAATCAGATTTCTCTAGAGCAAAACTTGATCCATGTGTTAATTGTATTTCCAGCGAACCACAAGCGATAGTAAACACTGTATCTCCACCTGCTGGGAGTCCTTCGTCATTTCAGCCATTATGTTGCAGTTAAACATTTTCCTGATTAGTCCCAGAGGATGAAGTACTACTTTAAAATTAAACTCACGTGGTGTTGTTTTCGACACAGTGAGTCGAGTTTAACAAAGGCTACTGCTGAGACAGTTTGTTCTCTTTTCAAAAAGTTGTGTGGATTTATTTATTTTTTTTTTGCATTTTCACCAAACCGAAAAGAAAACTACTTTCAGAGCTGTGTTTTAAAACGTGCAAGGCCCACACTTCACAAGGCGTGTTAGTGAGTGTGTGTGTGTGTCTGTGTGTGTGTGTGTGTGTGTGTGCGTGTGTGTGTATGTGTGCTTTAAATATGAAAACAACTTTCTCCTATAAGCTGCAGGCTCCAACAACACAAAAGAAAACCACCACACTAATAAGCGTGTAATACTTGTGGTCTGACAGGAATGCTTTTTGCAGAACTTTTTCTTTATCTATCGTTGATCCTGCAGATGAATCTTGTTGTCTATTGTGATTATGATTGAGGTGAATGTGTAAAACCTGTGTGAGATTATGAGAAAGAGGCCAAAAGCTTTATGTGCAACACCTGAGTGCTTATTTAAAAAATGATTAACCACGTTAAGTTGGATAGTTCATACCTCTTAACATCACATATCACAGTAAAAACATCTTGATATATATGAAGGTATGATTTGGCACATAATGGTTCACCCTTTAGTTACTTTCTCTGCTGATTTTAGATTGAAGAATTAAACATTATATTCGAATTAAAGCATATTCCTCACCTTGAAACAGGGTTCCCACGGATCCTTTAAAAGTCTTAAATCGTTGTATTTTGTGCAGGAAGTGAGGGCAAAATTGTCCTTGGCACTATAATAATTTATTGATTGAATTGTCTTCAATTTTGGTTATTATAAAGTTGGTCTTAAATTTATTCTTTCTATTCCTTTTTTCTCCTCCGGCTTCACCTGGAGTTCCTCTCGGATATGAGTTATCAGAATACTTATTAAAAGTGTGTACTTTAGTGTGTGCGATTTGTTGCTGTCAGTGACTGGAGATCAGCAACATTAATATTTGTTTTTCACAACAGGCCTGTTGTTCTGCAGTGTTTTGTTGAAGTTAAGTCATGTTGATTATATTACATGTTGACCAGGCTTGAAATGACAAGTTTTGATAGTCTATTAAAGGCTTTTACAATTAAAGATCTTATTCATATCTATTAATGCATCAATTCATCTCATTTCATCGTCCTGGTCTACATGAATTTACATGTTGACTCTATCTAATGTTGTGTGGGTCATACTTTATGATGATCTATTGCTTGTGTGAATGATACTAAAGATAAATTAGATTTTTTTATAAGCATGGAAGATGTTGAGTGTGAGACAGTAGTTGCTTTAAAATAACACAAGGCAATAAAAGACATTAGTTTCAAATAGTAAAAATAGTTCTGTGTTTAAATAATTGTGCAGTCGTTACATTGTTTAAAGACAGCGGTAGATACCGTCACGTTAGAGGAGTGAACAACTGTCATTTATGCTAATTTAGCAATCAATCAAGATCAAAATGGAAACTCAAAAGATACATTTACATTTGACACACACAACAACTGTTTATTGATTAACTTTATATTATTGAATAGCCAATATAAGAATGTTTTCTTTGGTGTAGGAAAGAAGCCGGATCACCCGGAGTAAACCAATGCAATCACTGCAAAAACTGAATATTAGTTCACCTTTTATTGATAAACAGCAGAATGAGAATGCTTTCTTTGGTGTAGGAAAGAAGCCGGATCACCCGGAGTAAACCAATGCAATCACTGCAAAAACGGTTTTCCTGTGTAAAGTCTCACATTTCAGCTTCCAAAGTGCTGATTTCTTCCACCAGGGCATCATGTTGCCGGCCGTAGTTGTCTCTCTTCGCCCTCATCGCCGTGCACTTCCCCTCCAGAGCATTTTCTCTGTTCAGTGCTTTGTTGAGCTTCTGGAGGTCTTTACGAAGGGCTTCGTTCTGCTGTTTCATGGCGTTTTTCTCCACTTTTAGGGAATCGTAGATGACAGCCAAAACCTTTTCACCTTGGAGTGTGTTGTTGAGCTCCTGAGCCTTGAGCCGAAGATGGTTATTTTCTCGGATCAGGGCCTCGTTCTGGGCTTTTTTCACGTTATTCTTGTCCTCCAAGGTCTGTTCTTTTGAGAGCTTTTTCTCCAGCTCATCGAGGTCTTTTTGCAGAATGTTGTTCTGGCTGGTCAGAGCTTTTTTCTCTGCCTTCATTGACTTGCAATTTGCCTTCGAAGCACTCAGAGTGATGAGGTTCTCGTTGATAATCCTGATTTCCTCAATCACAGTGTTGTTTTGTTGCTTCAAGGCGTCTGTCTGCTTGCTCAGCACGTCACACTTGTACCTCCAGTTTTCCTCATTGAAAAGTTTCCTGAAGGCCTTCAAATGAGTTTCATTGAGGACTTTGCTTTGTGCCAGCAAGACATTCTCTTCAGCTTCCAGTTCATCGTAGTTGTTCTTAAGCTCATTTTTAAGAGTGACCTGTTCGTTGACGACCTGGATCTGCTCTTTCAAATATTGGTTGTCTTTCTCCAAAGCATCCATGCGGTCCAACGTTTCCCTGGCAACATCGCCCCAGATCTTCACATCTTCATGTTCTTTGTGGAGAGCCTGGAGTTCCAGCTGCAGGGTGTCATTTTGACGGCTCACGTCTTCATTTGACGCTTTCATTGCGTCGTGCATTTCACACAAAGCTTTTTCATTCTGGAGCCATTTGTTCAACTCCTGAATCTCATGTTGCAAAGCCACATTCTTCTGGCCGAACGCCTCTTTCTCAGCTTTTGCAACTTTGTAGGATTCATCCAAACCTTTGAAATGTTGATGTCTTTCCTTGAGCTTCAGGATTTCTTTCTGCAGGACGCCGTTCTGCTGGCTCACTGCGTCTTTCTCCTGTTTTATTGCTGCACACATTTCCTCCAAATTGGTTTGGGTTTGGAGTTGGGCCTGCAGGTCCTGCATCTCTTTCTGGAGCACCTCGTGCTCTTGTTTCGCAGCTTCATATTCTGCTTCGACTTTGTCAGAGTCGCTCACTCTTTTCCTCAGTTTGTGAAGTTTTTGTTGAAGACTCTCACTTTCACGGTCCATCGCCTCATTTGATGCTTTTGCTTTTTTGAGCATCGCATCAATGATGCTGTGATTTTGGACCTTGTCGCAGAGCTCCTGGACTTGTCTTTGAAGGGAGGCGCATTTCTGTCTCGCAGCGTTTGCCTCCACCTTCATTGTGTCGTATTTATCCTCCAAAGGTTCCCAGCTGTTAAATTTTCTCTTCAGCTTGTGAATGTGGAGGTGCAGGGTCTTAAGCTGCTGGGTGATGGCCTCTAGGCTCCCACCCATGTTGTTGTAGTCGAATCCCACGTCTCTCTCTTCCTGACGGGAGTCCATGTTGTTATTCTCCAAGGACTCCAGAGGAGCGACGATTTGTTGGGGGCAACTCACGTTTTTTGCTCTCTTAAAGCTCGGCAGTGTATAATACTTCTTTTTCACCACGGAAATACAAAACCAAGTTGTATTGTCAATGATGTAGAGATAATACTCAATGCAGCGCTGTAAAGTCGTAATGAAAATAAAGTGTGTGTGTGTGGGCTTATATATGTTATATGTGCTTGGAATGTTGCCTTGTATTAAAGCACAATATCAAAGCACATTATGTGACATCACTACTTGTTCTAAAATAGAATCGCCGCTGACGGACAGCACAGCCGTTGCCCCGGCAACAATGAACAGAATTGCATTTTGGTTAACGTAGAGATATAGCATTTTTTTTCCAACTGTCCATCGTCACTCTGAAAATGTTATAGGAGTTCTGGAGTGCTGCAGGAATGAGTCCAAAAACTCAGAAACGGGCTAGCATGTTTTGCACTTGTCTCGCTACCTTTGAAACCTAACTAAAGAACCGCTTTGTACAATTTGTTTTAACATTTTGAGTCCTGTTATTTATTAATATAAAAACAAAATAGCCTTAACTTAGTTTGTTACAGCTATTTACCTGTTTACCTGTTGGTAGAATCATTTTTAATTTCTCTGTAAAGCTCTTATGGTCATCACCTGTTGTTTTTGAATGTGCTCTATCAAAGCATTTGAAACAATTAAAAATGTGCTAATGCTGCGATTTAATTTTTTTAAATATATTTTTTAAACGCCACACAATCTAACCAACTGGAGGATTGGAAACACTTTCACATGCACACATGCTGCCCTATGCTCCACGTAACATATGCAAATGAGGCGATGAGTTATCAGAATACTTATTAAAAGTGTGTACTTTAGTGTGTGCGATTTGAACACTACTAATTTCATCGTTTTATGTTATTAGATGTTTGTCTTATTGCTGTTGTTTTTTTCTTTTATGTGAAATTCAAGAATTTCTAAAATTAAAGACAAAAAAAACAACTATCATTTGGATTTAGTAAAAAGGAAATGAGATAAGTGAAAGCCAAACCTTCATTGGCACCATGCATCATAGGTTGGTCATTTTAGTCTATTTACTTTGTTCTCGAAGGCCTTTTCTTCATATCTGATCAATGTGAATCAGTATTACTACCATCATCGCTGTGGGGGAATTCTCTAAAAATTAATGAAATCCAGAGACATAGGCCAACAGACAAAAAAAGAAATATAAAGTTGTGGGAACCACTGCTCTAAAGGGTCTGTGTATTCTTTTTTTGTGGCACAGAGTATAAGATAACATAACATAACATATACTTAATAGAGTGCAGGGATGAAGTATTTTTATAATCTGACACTCAATGCTTTGATTTTCAGGGAGGTCTCGATAGATATCTCGCCAAACAAGTCTGACGTAATGTGCCAATTACCCCAAAGAACAGTAAAGTGGAGCAGTGAGTCATGTCACTGACCGTAAATTACAGTCAAGCAAAGCAGGGAGGCACGGTTTACAGAAGGTGATGCAAAACTACTCCAATTATGGATTTTTCTTGGCTCTATTTTCTATACCATGCAAGAATTAAAATTGGGTATGGAGTCAAAAAAATAACAATAGCACCATGTATTAGATAGCTTATATACCTTCATAGACAGTAGTGGTAGTAGTCTTGAATCAGAACATGTAGTTAACTAAATATTGTGTCACCTCAGGCCTCAAAGAAGCTGGTCCTTGTCCTGGTCTTGGCCATAGGAAAAAAAATACAGTATTAAGCCTAAATCACTGTAAATTCAATGTTGAGTAGTCCTAGGCTAACTTACACAAGTCTACTGAAGGTCTATATAATCTCAATTCAGACAATTATCCTACCAAGTTAAGAATATGCTGATCCAAAAGGGCATTCAAAAACCATTTAAAGCCAATACACACTCACTCTTCCAAGCCATGTGTCTGTATTATGCTCTATGGTTACACTGCCATCTGTTGCAACATAAACGACATTACAATGTAAGCTATTTTTTTTTTTTTTTTTTGTCTCGTCACCTCACAAATTGCTGCTGGATCTATGGATTACAAACACAGGAAAAGCAACCCTGGTAATGTAATCAAGAAAAAAAAAAAAAAAGAAAAAAAAAGTGATTTTTCTGTTTTGGACTTTGTTTGATGGATTTGAAAAGGCATGTAGGAGGTATTTTACAAAAATACATTACAGAAAAGTAAACAAAAATGTATACATTAGGCCTATCAGATTTTCTCATTTATTTATTACACTTTATTAATCCCTCAGGTGAGTCCTCCGCTAAATCCCTATAATATGCAAAATAATATCCCTTATGGATCCTATACGGCTGTCGACAGGCTTTGTTATGCACTTCACGTGTCCTTATAAATAGAAGTATGTATTTCATTTGTTTATACTGTTACAGAAAAGGGAATAATAGGCACGACATCTGGTAGCGGCGTCAAAGGGAGGTAGTTTACGGTAAAAAACGGCGCCATTTTACCATGTGATTTCACCGATGTTTGTAAACATGCGTCAACCACATGTGATTTTGGCGATGAGGAAAGACTCTCAGCCAACCAGCGGCCGGGGGAGTATAAGGGGCGGGGTTACCGTGTTGCGCTATGGAAAATCGTTAAGCGAGAGATACACTGTGATAAACGTGCGCTCCGAGATTGATAATAGCAACAATACTGGCTGAAACGGGAACCTGCAGACCGGCCGTTCACCGAGGACCTGGTTCTGAGTGGTGCCGGCCGGGAAATCGACGAGACCTGCTTCGGCACGGGAGGGAAACATGCTTGGGATAAACACGTAAGTTATTTATGTTATTAAAGGGCGAGAGCGACATAATGCTGCGTAGAGGATACCACTGTTATCCACAAGCACTCAAGTGCTGGGTGAATAGGTAAATAAGAACAAGCCCAGAGGCGCTGTGGTAAAAAGTGTCAAGAGTAATGAAAGAAAGAACATAAAAAGTCCCGAATGTACATGACTCGGGGACTTGTTGGTGAAAGAAAGGGGTTTTAAAGACTTTTGAATTGAAGAAGTGTTTTCATCATCGACATGACAACAGGTAAATTAAACTGCGTCAGCGAGAAGGACCGACACATGAATTCCAGGGGGAGTTTCCGCCGCCGCGATGGTCGAACATGCTGCGACGGCATGACAGGAGTTGTTCTCGCTCTGAAACTTGAGTTGTGTCTGATTTTTATGACAAAAAACCAAGACGTAAACAAAGCGTGGTGTCGGCGGGGATGGCGTGTGAAGGGAGAGCTCGGAATAGGATGCTGCGCAAGAGATGGATAGTGCGTAATCCTTGTTGTGGAAGAGGACGATGTTACGCAGTTCCTTTTGGCACGGTCATTTAACACCTCGTGGTCTTTTTTTCCCTCTTTTTCTTTCTAGAGTTATCAACAACAACAAAAAAAGCAAAAAGCAAAAAAAAAAAAACTGACACTTCTAATAGAAAGCGGGATAAAGATACTTTCCCAACATGGTCACACTCCGTCCCTCGCAGAGGGTTTTATTCTATCTGTCTTTACGTCATTTCGGAGGTAAAGTAAACACTTCCACTTCAAGTGAGCATCACAATGGTGACGCAGTGTGCTTTATCTTTCGACATGTCAAACAACATTTGCTGCGTCACCGAGATCCCAGGAGGTCCTTAATAGTAATCTGTCTTTTTAGTGCGCACTTGATATGATGAAAACAAGCTCGTTTTCCCAAATATAGGGGGGGCTATTGAGCAACGCACTCCTTGGGCTGTATCATCTGCTGTAAAGGGATGTTGACATACAGATATTCCTCACCTCTAACCTGCACACACACTGCTTTACTCTCGGGACTATGTTACCTCATTTTGTACCGAAGACGTGGACAACTGTGATGTAACCAAAATGAATCCCACAAAGCCTTGAGCTTCCTGTTGTTGCTGTGAGAGAACCATTTAGCGGAAATGTCTCCCTTTACTAGATCTTGTAATGCACACCTGCCCCGAGCACAATAGCACGCTGACACGCCTGATGGGACGTTGCCGTTGACGGTCGCTGGCCTCTCTTACCTTCCCAGTGACTCTAGTGAAGGAAGGCCCCCTGCTGGTAACCTGCCTGCCAGAGGTGCGGGAGATAAGTTATTATAAAGTTCCTCTTAGAGCGGTGAGGTGAAAATGAGACACGGGAGGAGCAAACTCCCTCCTGCCAAGTGGATTTATTTGGTCAAGAGGTGAATCAGCTGTAGACCTCATGAGTTGCTAAACCACTGACAAGGAAATGGAAAGAGAGATACACAAAGAGAGGGAGGGGGGAGCTATAGAACTTCAATTATGTGTACTAAATAGAAACTTGACTCCAGAGGGAATGTCACTGTGGTAGTGTTTAAACAAACAGGTAAAGGTCATGGAAGGAAGTACAAAACCAAAACTCTACTCTTATCAGATCAGAATATTTTGTTATTGACTGTCCTGTCCGGTGCAGTCGTGATGTTTACCATGCCTTGCGAGGCTGACCAGCGGAACAAGTGACCCACTTTCGCAGACAAGAAAACGTGACCTCAATAGTTATTTTGCCATTCTTCAAGGGAGGGGCGCTGCCTCTCAAGTCAAACAAACAGAAGAGGCCAGTACAAGTGGGGCTGAATGCAAAGTGCTCGATCTACTTTTATTCGGAGGTCTCGGAGAAACTTCACAATAAAAGCAATCCCTGCTTCTTCGGCTGAAGCAGATGCAATTCAGCAGATGCTGTCGGGCCAAAACTAGATGCGGGAAGAAAAAGCCAAAAAAAAAAAAAAAAAAGCACTTTTAAAAGACTCCCCTAAAGGGGCTTCACCTGTAGCCTACAAAAAAAGTTTGAAGAAAAAAAATGAGCGACCCACTGCCTTTTTAAAACAAATCCTTTCTGATCACAGATTATAGAATAGAAGGTGGCACAGAGCCAAGAGAAGACAGTGCTAAAATTACAGGCGTAGCACTGCCAGCCTTGCTAGATGATGATGTATTAATAGACAAGTGTGAGGCAGCATTCATTTGCAGGTATCATTAGCAGCTAGACACCTAAACTAGAAGGTACCTCTCTTCACCGCCAATATTAATTAACTCTATTTTTCTCCGTGCAGAGGTATGTAATACGTTCTGTGAGTATTTCTTTAAGATATACAGCGCATATTAGGGTGAAATAGTGATTTCAGCCTGCAGGCGCATTTTATGTACATCTCTAGTTATTTAACTCATAAAGCCACTCGTGTTTTTCGCCAGACATATGATATTTCCCAACAGGCCGAGCGGGAGCTAGAAGATGGTGACAAAATGTAAATCACCGCTTCCATTTGTGTCCTTCCCATCTATTTCCAACACCTCGTGCTGCAGCTAGAACAAACAACATGTCAGGCTCATCTGAACGTGTTAAGGCCTCCACATCTGCGAACGTTTCGCAATTTGTTCCTCGGAAAGAGGATGATGCAACATAGAACACGTCTAAGCTGTTGAGCGTTTCAACTACAATGTGTACTTTAGCATGTTGTGTGTGTGCAGGCCAAGTCAGCCTTTCATTGGTCCAGTCAAATATCATGTGAACACATTAATAACAACTTTAAAAACACATTAGTTCAACTGTTGTGAGCTTTGTAGGTTTATATAATAACCATCATTCATAAATGGTAACTTGACAGATAAACAAACTTAAGCTAATAGCTGTTTTAATGTTAAACAATGAACTAATAATTAATTCATTATTATTATTAATGCTATAATTTGTTATTTTAACAGTTTATTGTTGCATTTTACATACATATTAAGTATTTGTTAATGATTCCCAAATTTTATATATATATATATACTGTATATCTCCCAGCATATTGATTATATATATATATATATATACTGTATATAAATACTATATATATATATATATATATATATAGTAATATTACATATATAAAAATATATTATTCTGCGAATTTTGAGCAAAGATATTCCGTAGTTTTCCCCGATTGTGCGAATGTAGAGAGGTGGTTTAAAAACATATTACCTCAATGAGTTTGCCCCTCTCACTCCTGATAAATTAGGAGCTCTAATCTGTAAGAGGATTAACCACCTACCCTGTTTATACATGCACACATTGTCACACACACAGACACACACACACACACAGACACACACACACAGACACACACACACAGACAGACATTCAGCATTTTACATCACCTGCTCTAAAATGACCCAACCCAGTGTCTCTCCCTGCGACACAGTTTGGCCTCCAACAGTCTGCGCCGCCTGATTCACAGTGTTTATATGCTTTCAGTCAACCAAATGGATTTGTTACTTTATTCTTCTCTTAAATCAGAAACATGTGATCAATTTATTTCTGTTGTTGACTTTTAGCTAACTTTTTTTTTGTTGCAGCATCTTCTTCCCGCATATGTGTCGCTAAAGATGGAAGATGCACACCGTTGGATGTAGTGGCTCTAAATGACACCAAATATTTGCTTAAATTCGTTTTTTTTTTTGTTTCTTGTTTTTAAAAGGTGCAGTGGGCCTTTAACAAGCCGTAGATAGTCAGGTGACTTGGCAGGAGGAAAAAAATGCTTCGACGCAAAAAGCAGCCTCTGCTCACACAGTCGTCGGCGACGAGAGCTCGTAGTAAAAAGGACAAGAGAGCGAGAGCGAGGTGGATATAGAGTTCACAAATAGCAGCGTTTCATGGGAGGAGTCAGAACAGCAAAAACAAGGCGAAGAGGGATGAAAGCAGTGTTGTGGCCTTTATATATACACACTGTCTGCCCGAGTTATTCTCAAAGCTGACACTGTATTCTTGTAAATAATGGGAGCGCTTGTCCAACTTGAGGATATTACATTTCTTTTTGTTAGCGTTAAAGTACACGTCGTTAAAACAACGATGGCCATCGTATATGCCCAGATTTGATTATTTGGGCATATGTAAAATATAACCAATCAGTACAGCTGCTGTTGTTTTGTAAGCCAAAACGCTAAAGTAGCAGTGAAGAGGATTAGGTAGTGACAGACAGGGAAATTGTCCCCAAAAGACACATGAAGCTTCTGGATTAGTTGCTACGTCACCTTTTCCCGTCAACTGGACAACAGTGTCTGAGACGCTGACAAGGCAGATAACGTCAGTCTTTTAATGCCAGACCTGCAAATAGAATCCAGCGAGTTTCCCACATTAATGGTCTGTGTTTTGTGTGTGTCGTCTATTTCGAAAGCGAATGGGAGCAGTAACGGTGACGGAGAACGTCTTAAATGAGCTCTCTATAGACAAACTGCTCTGCATGCCTCGTGGCGGTGGACATCAGGGGTTCATACTAATGAATCCTCACCTATTTCAGGACGTGGTTATTTTTTGATCTTGCACCACAGTCAACCCCACTAGAACCAGGAGCAGGAGTGGATGCTGGAGGCCGACCCAGGAGAGGACACAGTATCCTATTGTGCATTACAAAGAAGTCTACAGGGAGCTGCGGAGATCTATTTTTCCACAGTATGATTCATAGACAGTTTTTGTTGGGGTTCATCTCTGGTGCCAGCCTGCTGCAGTGCCCTTTCTTACACTGAGATCTTGGTCATCTGATGCACTTATGCAAGGAATTGAACTGCTGTGTCACCCTGGAGGAGCTGGCCATGACTCAGTGGTTCTTCTCATTGGTCCCAGTGCCAGCGAAGATTCTGCATCTTCCTCAGTTTCTGCTTCCAATTATGTCCGTCTCTCTCTTCGGAAAGAGCTATACTTCCAGGTTTTAAAGGACAATACGATCAGCTAAAATAAGGGCTTTTGGGATATTTCAAATGCATCAATCTATAGACTAAATATTGCTATGTTTGTAGCGAGTAAAATGTTTATCAAAAATACTATTACATTTCAACAGCATGCCTAACATTGAGGGCAGCGTCGCATACAAACTGCAGAGGTTTACATGAGCAAAACGAGGATTTTAGTGTCTAAGAAATCAGTTATCGCTATCAAATAGCCACGAGAAGAACACACCTATGACCATAAGAGTCGGGATGCTACTACCTCTGTAAATGCAGCAAAGACAACAAATAAGCGTTTTAACTAACTGCCTGCGCTGCATTGTTTTCTGTCTTTGTGCAGGTTCCCAGGGTAACATGCTATGACCATACTTCATCTCATGTCCATGTTTCTTTATCTTTATTGGAATATGGTTCTTGCATAGGATGGATCTATAAGATTAGTATCCTTTTCAACATGTCCATCATTACAAAGCAAAGCAGTGAGTATATTAAGCATTTTGGCAAGACGCTGGAAAAGAGCGTTTGTCTAATGGAACATGAAATGAGTATAATTGGAATGACATTCGCTCTCACACACGGATGTGCAACCAGTAATAGGATGAGCCACTTTTATTGCTGGTGTTAGATTTGGTCAAATTTGTTCAACATGTTTAATTTAATTTAATTGTCATAAAACTCAAAACTGGTCCGAGTCCCATGACTCACTCTGTCATAACCCACATAATGCAAATCGGTCATTAAGAAATATTTTCAAAGGTTATGACAGTGATGTGCTTATTTTTCTTCTAATTGCAGGAAGGGACATGGCTTTTCTGAAAAGCTTCCTCCCCAGGGAACTGGTTTCAGGTGGTGCCTTAGAGTATAAATCCTATCTAGCACCATTTGAAATCGGTGTTCTTGAGCAGGAACAGGCTTCAGGAATGACGACGGTGACAACTACATTCACCAAGTTCAGCAGAACGTTTAGGAGGAACATTTTTTTACAAACTATTCCAGGTGAGTCGTGCATTCAGTCAAGTCAATCAGTTGATATAGTCACGTGTCCACTGGTTCAGTCCTCTGTGACCAGAAGAAAAAGAAAAAGTGTTGGAAGTCCAATCCCCTGAGCAGCTGGCCACCCTCTTACCATGGCTGACCGTTTTCGTCTGGTGTTCAGAGTTTCCATCTTGTCTAGCACCATTTGAAATCGGTTAGAATGTGGAGGGACTACCAGCAATCAGCAGTCGCATGGGGAAGTTCCTCAAAGTGCCACAAGATGGCAGCATTGAGCTGTAATTCAATGCTGTCATCCAAGGCTGTCAAGTTTTTGGGTTTTTTTTTTTCAAATCTTCAAAGCAGTGGAGATTTTACTGGATAACCACGAACGCTGAGTTCCTTTTTTTTTAGTCTGTTTGCTTTTTTTTTATAGAATTCAGTTTCTGCTTTAATCATGCTGTCGTCACTCAGCTGTGCTTTGTGTGCAAGTTCCAGCTGCAGTTATCTCGTTCTGTACTTTTCCTCCAGGAACAGATGTTAAACAGAGACAATATCTGGTTGAATGCTTCAGTAGTTCACAGGTTGTGTATCCGCCCATTGCAGAGCTGTCAAATTATTTATATATATATTATTTTACATTTTTGTTTAATTAACATATGCTGTCCATTGCTCCATGCTGAATGTTCCAGTAACAAAGCAAAGCTGCTTTCACTCAAAGTTGAACGGTGCTTCATTTAATAAAGCGTTTTTTGCCTTGGCTATGTTTTTGTTTAAATAAAAATTTAACAAAGACGTTATTTGTGTTTAGTATGATTTATGTTCAAT
Organism: Bovichtus diacanthus; assembly: GCA_943590825.1. Taxonomy (NCBI): domain Eukaryota; kingdom Metazoa; phylum Chordata; class Actinopteri; order Perciformes; family Bovichtidae; genus Bovichtus; species Bovichtus diacanthus. Next base: position 2,235,526 of record CALSBV010010288.1, read on the forward strand.
TTCAGTTTGTTTTTCGCATGCTTTAATTGTCAACGCCATGTCCCCTCTGTCCTGTATTAGGAGAGACAGAAGTTTTACAAACTACTCTACGTTGTTGTTAAACCATTTCTAATTGTAACCTGTCACTTCTCCAACAACGAATCACAGAGGCGATCATTTTTGAGTTTTTGCTCTTTGAATTAAATTTAATTATAGCATTGTATTCTTTTAGTACATGCTTGACTTTAACCTACACTGTTGAGGTTGACAGCAGGTTGATAGAAAAGCAATTATAAACCCATACTCAGTTGCCACTTTATTCAGTACACTAGATAAAACGAATGCAGTCGATTACAACAGTCCTGCGATAAATGATAAATCTCCATGAAGGTTATAAACCAGTTTTTGTTTTAACTGTTTTGAGACAGGTGTTGACTCAACTGTTTGGTCATCGTGCAGCGCGCGGTGGTGTTGCATTGTACTGCATTATGCTGGCAGGCACTAACAAACACCCCTCCAGTGTCCCAGTATGTATTTGAACATAAAAGTAGTTGTCCACTACAGCTCTCTAATGACTATATCGAGAGTGCTAAGTGTTGTGGAGCCAAGTAAAATCTAAATTGACAAGTCTTAAAATACTAAATGTCGACTTGACGGGTATAAATCTCCACCCCCAGCATGACCTTATTTTTTATCTTTGATGTCTGCAAGAAGCCAACACGGCAAATGGGTTAAGGATGTATTCTTAGCCGAGTGTGTTGCCATATCAACAGTAAACAAGAACATACCCATCTGCGTCCTTTCACTTTGGAGCGAATGTGAGTCATAAGGAGTGTCTCGACTAAGCATCAGACATCAGCATCATCTCTTCTAGATCTGGGCTCTGCTTCGACTTGCCCTGTCGGCTTCACGGTGATGTGGTAAGTGTGACTGGTGTCCATGGTTGCATAATGTCGATTGAGAAGTTTTCCCTTGACCTCAGCTGAGGTAAGAGGAGGTTTAAAATGGTAGATTAGTCATAGTAGTAGATTTAAAGTGATGCTATGTGACTTTTGAAAGAAGGAATAGCACGCTCATGCTCTTACAAATAAAAGAGTTTCGTTCATAAGCACTCAAACACACCCTCAATACTCAATACTCACAGAGGTATGACCAGTGGCTTATCATGGCTGATGTTAGCAAACTTTAGATAGTTGTTAGAGTCGCTTTGCTAACTTAAATCCTGCTAAGCTTTGGGTATACTCGAATAGAACCAGATCGCACTGCATGTCATTCATCAAAAGTGTTCACAGTGAAGCCAAACGGCCACACTCAGAGGCAAGGTGAAAAGCCAGCTGCCATAGAGAGGCGATAATTGCTTAAATGTGGGCATAACAACACTCACCTTCCAGACAGTCTTTCCTGGAAGGCATTGAATAGTTTTGCACATGTGTGTACACACGTAGAGTGACAGAAATGGCTGAAGTGGGCGTGATAACAGATTGTTGGCGTCCAAAACATTACAGAAATTGTCACATACAGTCCCTCGAAACGTTATACTACAGCTGATGCTCATGGACTTATTTTCTGGTTTTTTTCCCCCCTTTTTTTGAAGCAGGCTGCAAATAATCCATATTGTGGAAGAGGCTTACAGTAAAAGCGGGCGGCTCTATTAAAAGCATGTAAACACACACACACCCCCAGATCACTGCCACGCTGATGGTAGGGTGTCCACGCTCAACATCTGTTTCTGGTCTAATGCAGAGGCCTCAGTGGGAACCATTTATGTCTTGTTTGTCTTAAGTTTAAAGATCTCCATGTGCCCTACTCATGAGAACAACTTTAAAGAGGAACTTTCATTCCCCCCCCCCCCACAGCAAAGTCTGTTGTGCCATAACCGCTCCCACCATACTCCCCACATTATGCGTAAAACCTAAGTGATTCACTAAAGATAGATGAACATGAACAAAGCTACATGTGCCACAGTATTTAGGCTGCCGTGTTTATTCTGCATTGCCTCAGAAACTGGAGCTGGCCTGCGTGTGTGTGTGTGTGTGAAGTGTCATTCCTTTTCTTGTTTACATCACTTGAATCACTTCCTCTGTGGTAAGATTCCCCCTCTAGCCCTGCGATGGTCTCATGCAGGGCTGGATGATGATGATGGGGAGGATTTCCTCCTGCTTGGGTCCTAACACTATAAAGACTCATCACGGTGTCATGATCTTGGAAAGTTTAATGTAATGGGAGCCAGTTTAACGTCCTCTTACTGAAAGAGAATGATTGATTTTTGACATTGTAATGACTTCAAATGTACACAGCTAAATGATACTTCAAGTAAGCCCTCCATAAATATCCATACATGTTTATATGCTGTCAATATATGATGTTTTTTGTTGTTGTTGTTGTGGCTTAAAAGGTTTTTAATGAGTTTGGCTTGAGTTCTGCATTATTGTCATGCTGAGCTTCCAGCTCCCCTCCAGCCTCATCTGGTCTTCATATCCATTTAAATGTTCTATTGCAGGGGTTACAATTCTTTACAAATGTTTGAATAACTACCTAAAAGATGTATATCCCTGTGTATACATGAAATTCATAAACACACTAAAACATGTAAACTAACACAGGCGCTTATACATGCTTTATATGAAGGTATGTGTGAAAATCTCTTCTATCCTGATGTGTTTTTACAACATTATGGTGTTTTTTTATTGACTATGTTCCTGTACAGCCTACAAGTGTTAGGTTTTTAGATGAGTCTCAAAAGTTAAACATTGACGTCCTCCTGATCTTTGAAAAAGTGCTGCATACTGTGAGTAAAAAAATGACCTCCTGTAACAGGATCCCCACAAAGAGGATGGACAGACAGGATCCTGTCCTTCACAAACAGGATACAGACTCATGGAAGTGCAATGGAAATAAACAACAGGTGCTGAGCGATGTCTTTCTGTTTTCAAATGAAAGTCTCATAATCCCAGTTTAACTGATTTACATATTTTCATTGAAGGATTACATAAAAGAACATTTTACGGATTCTTGGGGACTATGAAAGCCTTTTCAAAGACAATTGTAAACTTCAGAAAATGCCCAAATGGCCTCAAAACCAGTTCCAGAAAACCTGATGTTTGGGAGATACATGTTTTTCATGGTTTTCTGACAGTGATGATACATTATATGGCAGGATGGGCGTGATACTGTATTTAAGGAAGGACAGCTGGCACATTTCCTGCTGTCTCTTTGTTTTTTGTCTTGTCACATCCTGTGGAGAGGTCACATCTGACAGAACAGGACCAGTAAAGCAGGTTACTCAAGATACTATCGTATAAAAATAGTACACCAACTGGATTATACGTACATTGTTATTTACTTACGTACATCATCACTATGGTTGCAGAGCTGGATCACTGGGCCAGAGCCTGCGTGTGTATCGAAGGGGAAGCCCGTAAGGGACCGAGTTTCGCATGCGTGACCCGTAAACAGTTACTCTGTGTGTATTGCTCACCAGTTTCTGTTTAAAAGGACAAAGCTTTGTAATATTCTTAATCTTTAGCGATGATACCGCCGTGGCTCTAGGGATGGAAATGTCAGTGGGGTGGGCCACCACTTTGGTCTAATCTGGAACATTCTTAACTTCTATTTGATAGATTATGTTTCGACTTTGTGCAAACATTCACGCTCCAAAGATGTTGAATCCTACAGACTTTGGAAATCCCCCTGACTTTGAGGATGACGCCTTTGAGTGAAAACTTTGGTGACCCCTTTGCTTTTTCACCTAGCGCTAAAATCAGGACACGTTTTAAATGTGTCTAACACTTGGGTCTAAGACCAAACACCTGAAAAAGGAATGACTCTCCCATCAGCCTTAGCTAATTGGCATGTTTAGTGCCAATTAGCAAATGTTAGCATGGCAAAACGCTAAACTAAAATGTGTTAGCATTTAGCTCAAAGCACCACTGTGCAAAATTGAAGCCTCACGGAGCCACTCGGACGGATTCAGACTCTTGTTTCAAAGTGTTAGCTTTCTCTCCCTTAATACATCCCAACAAGCTTGTGGTCACGCTCAGGTCACCAATATGGACTTTCACATTTTAAAAAAAATAAGTAAAATAATTGGTTATGTATATGGTTTCGTTAGCAGATGTTAGTCAAACTGGAGTCAATAGTGTTTTTGTGGCGAACCACTTTCAGCTGTGGATTTGACACAATAATGAGTATTTACAGAAACAAGGAAAGAAAAACAAACGAGTGTCCGTGGTTATCGTAATGAAGGAACATGTCATCCAATGCAAGAGTGTGGCTCAATAATGTGTTTTTAAAAGTTGTCAGGCAACAATGGCTTCACAGAAAAACCCACAGAAAAACACAATTTCACAGAATATCACCAGAATTGTTTAAAGTCCACAGACAACATAACAGTGAGCAACGCCACAAAAGCTTTCTATTCCCCTTTTTTGGGGGAGCCCGGGTCTGGACGACGGTTAATGACTTCCACAAAGACCACCACTGTTGTCGAGGTTTTTCTGAGAAAAACTGCAAACCCCTCCTCTCTGGTAACACACTGTCCGTCCACATAACTAAGATGAATAACAATCACGATGAGGGCATGTCCTATTTATGACCATGCTTTTCTTTTCCACAGGATTTCACATCAAAGCATCTTTCCAACCCAGCTAAAGCTCAATATCAAACACTGAAGAAAACTATGACTAAAATGATCAAGGTCTTTTTAAGTAGACACAAGAAATCCTCTCTTTTCATCCCTATAAGGAAAGACCCCAAGCCTTGTACCCTGGTCTGTTGTAGCGGCACTACTGTACAACAAACGTACAATGAAACAGTGTAAGCACATTTTATTATGGGGCTTTTGTCTGTACTAGTCCACCCCCGTCAGGATAATAGCTTGGTCCTTCACTGCTGCCATGACTGTGAATGCAACCACTGAGTTTCTCCTTTAAGGCACAAAAATGGCTACTTTGTAAAAAAAAAAAAAAAAGTACTATGTTGGAAGATGTGAACAATGCTTTAACATGCTTTAAGGTTTTCTTGTAAAATAAGCGTTCCCCCTTTCTTTAAAAAAAAAAAGAAAAGAATACGTTTATGGCTTTATTGGCTTTTTTAGAGAGATAGGACAGATAGAATAGAACAAGAGAGAGGGGTTGACCTGCGGCAAAGGGACACGCCCCAGCTTTTCCTCTTTTAATAAATATAATGCAAAAATGACAATAACATTTGACTTTTTCTTTGTAAAAATCTTCTTTCAGATCTGATTTACAGATTCAAGACTTGCATTTGCCATTTGCTCAGGTACAGGTGAACATTGGCATTTAAGAAATAATGTTTCCTTTCGCCACATGCGAGCAAATGAGTGGCGAACAAGCTTGTGAAGGTTGGCATCATTGGCACAATGAGCCCATTCACACATTCAAGGTCGAACATATTTTCATCACTTTCCTGAGAATTTCCCCATCACACTTCATATGGTAGTTATTGTAAGTTCATTGGTAGTAGGTACTCTATTGGATTCTTTTCTAATGAAAGAAGCTTTCCCATTATTTTCGCACATGGGACGTACAAAAAGAGCCACGGAACAATAGACAATGACAAAGTCAGGGGGCGAAGAATGCAGCTGATCATATCTTTAACAGTCGGCAATTCAGTCTGCAAACTGAATTTACCACATTGTAAGTCTCTTGAATCACTTATTCATGAGTTTGTCCTAAAGAAAAAAAATCACATCAATGGCACTTAAACGTATGACCTAAAACAAAGACTCCAAACTAATACAAAAATAAAATATAATAGTTTTTGGTTTTTTTTGCAATACTTCAAAACACATGGAGGCAATGTTAAAGAGTTTATTCCAGTTTACAAGATAAATAGTGTAAAAAATAGCAATAGTATAGCTGTATGAAATATTTACAATTTGTTAAAATAATGTGGCAATAAAAAAAGAATCATTAAAAAAAAAAGTGCTTTTCATCAGTGGATGTTGATTTAAATTATGATACTTTACATATTTGAGTATCTGCCATTTGAAGTGCAATAATATTAAAGTGAGTTATCTTTGTCCCCCATCGACTCCCGTCCCTCCCGGGTAGCAGATGCTCTTTAATAGATAGGCACCGTTCCATTTGCAGAGCTAGTGTTGACAAGAAATGGAGAGAAAACCGTTTAGTTTGAGCTTCATTCACACTTATATCCATACATATATCTTAAATCTAATACAAGCTTCCAATTAATAACTGTAACTGTAGTTAAGTGAACAATTCTTCAATAGGTTTTAAGAGGTATTTTGGTTGTTTTATGGCAATAGCTGATAACATTAAACACACAGGAAGTGACAGGTACCTTAGTCAGGCAGGCAATTAAAGATTTTGGAACTGTAATAACTCCGGCTTCAGGTCTTCTCTGGTGTCATATGAGCTATGGTGTCATCAAATAAGGAATGTGTGTCAGAATTGTTATATTATTTTATTTTAATGTTAAGATTTTATTAGTTCACTGAATGCCGCTTTATCGCATACTTAATTAGTATCCTGGAATGTTAGTGTTAGTCATTGCAACTTTGAGAGAATAATGATTTGTTTCGGAAAATGAGCTTTAACTTTGGCTTAATGTAATATGAGAAGCATGCATGTGATTATATGAGAGATTCGTGTTTAAGGAATGTTTCTCTGGCTAAGTTTGAGGTACTGTATTTGCTTTATCTTGATTACAAGTGAATTCCTCAAGATGAATATCAAGTTGTTTCTTCACAGTTCAAATCTTTCAGTGTCTTCGTCTCTGGATTGTTGTTGTTTGAGTCAGCTTACATGCGTACTGAACAATATTGTCAAAAATTCACAAAATATGTTTTCCTGCACATTTTATCTAACTTAATTACTAAAGACATCCGGATTTATTCCAGCCTGAAGGGAATTTTTTTTTAACTGATGTTGATTTCTATGTCACAGCTGGTTTTATTCAAGGATTTCCTGTTGACTTCCCTCATTCCTACAAGGAAACACCGACCTCTAGATTTCCTCAAACAGTTCAAAAACTAAAAAGCAGTGAGGAATATGAAATCGTTGCGGAGTTACCTCATCACAAGTTACTGCATAAAACTTCACTGCATGCTGAATTTGCTCACAGAAACATGTGCCAATATATCGACCTGCACGTTACGTTCTGAGTGTAAAAAGAATAGGAAAACCTCAAAAGGTAAAAAGAGAAAGTGAAAGTAAAAAGAAAGTACAAAGGGAATAAGAAAAGCATAATCAAGTATGAGCCATGCGTTAAAGAGTTAAGAGTAAAATATTGGATCTCACCCTTTTCTCTTCAGTAGAAACTTGTGCAGGACGAGCGCAGCTATAGACCCAACTGTACAGAAAATAATAAACAACGACGTTTATTGCATTTCAACTGTGAAATTTGGATGAAGCGTGACTTTCAAAGAGAAAAATTGTACATTACCTAATGAAACGCTTATCACACTGACTATAACAGGCATGTATCCTGAAAGACACGCAAAGTTCAAAATACAGAGCATCAACAACGGCAACATCTTTACAGTGCTGGGGCTCAATAACTCACCAACATCCTTGTTCGTATCCGCAACCTCATCGTGCTTGTCTGCAGGTATAAAACAGTATCATTAGTAAAAACAAATTAGCTATATTGAACCGCCATGGACAACAGGACTCATTCAGGCGGCATCAGGAACAAGGAACAAACTGAGCATTGCATTTCCTGATGTAAAGCCACTGTGTGTCAAGCTTCTACACCATATTTAACATCCTTCAAATGATTCTGCTGATGTATGCTTTTTTTGTAAGTAGTGAGCAGTAGCTTCCTGGTGTCTTCGCTGGTTGCCAGGCAACTGCTCAGAGCCAAGAAATAGCCCGTACATTACCCCCCGCCCCCCCCCCCCCCGCCCCCGTCCCCCCATAAAATGGCACATTGTTGTTTTTACATTTTGGTTCATCCAAGGTAAATGTGTTGGTTCAGGTCTTTCAGGGAATGATTCAAAGGGCAACTAAATAAGTAAGAATCCAGCTTTTCCGTGTTTTTAATTGTTCAATACCTTGCAAGGAAGATTGATTCTTTGATGTGACACTGGAGGTAGCTTTACCCTCGGTTGTCGAAATGTCTCGGCCACCTTTGAACAGAGCAGTCAGAGCAATTCTTAGTTCTTCTCAAGCTTGGACAAGCTAACAGTCGTTGTCAAGCTGAGAAGCACTTTCTGAGATGCATGCAGCATGAACATAATCCAATCCTGCTGCCAAGTGCTGTGGCTAAAAGGTTTTTAACTTAATTACATGCCGATTGCCGATCGGCTTGTTTGGAGACATTTTTCTGTACCTCTTCCTGAAGGCGAGACAGTTGCTGTTGAAATACTTGTGGTAGTTGTATCTCTGTGAGCTGTGGGCGTGGCAGATGAACCTGTAGAAGTGGAGAATAATAATTGATTTGATATACTGCATTCCTTGTAGAGAGGGAGGTCGAGTGAAAATGATTGATTATGTACCAGTAACGATCCCTCAATATGTTTCTATACCTTGTGCTGGAGGTGTAGGTGTTGACGTTACCATTTTTGTTGTAATTACATCTGTGGTTAGCACACCTATGAAGAAGAAAAATACTGATTTTACATGGGGTTCAAAATACATATCGCTCATCAGCAATTTACGAGTTTTGCCGGTGGAGCATGCGTGCAGATTTGCGTTTGCGTGCGGAACGTGCCATGCCTACAAATGACCGTTATGCATCAGTAAAATGCTTACGTTCTACTTCCTGTTCCAGAGAACATGAAAATGGGATTTATTTCTTACACGAGCCTCGTTTGTGCCGTGCAATGTTTAACCGGCGGCTTGTGGAAAACTATGCGAAATATTGCATTAGGCGAAGGACAATTATGACCGATTACCAATAGCAGTCCATACGCTGTTAGGTTGCTAAGGAGAGCATGAGTGCGGCAGTTAGTATACAAACAGCTTGGAGTGAGCACAGGCATGGCAGGTGAATGCACGTTGCAAAGCCTGAGTACTGCTTCACAAAAGCGCTAGGATAAGAGTGTCTCGAGAGGAGTGGGAACGTGTGAACTTGAAAGCGGAGTGTTCAATGCCGAGTGTCGTCAGTGACACCATGACAACACCTGCAGTATGTGCACTGTATCTCATTGAATGCAGTGTATTACAGGCGAACACTTCGTCTGGCTGCCTGGGGAGTGAACTGCAAACTGGCTGCTGCTCTCAAGCCTCGGTTTTATGCCCGTTATGGATTGGAAAGTTATGACCAAGCCTGTGGTTTTGCATGATTTACCCCATTAATTACAAGTAATGATCACATGACGAGACAGCATGTCAAAGCATACGAGGGGATTTTCCCGACCGATTTATTACGTTCCAGGCAGACTGCTTATTAAGGGCTTATTAAACACTACGGATAAATAGGGTAAATATTTAAACTAATAGAGATGGCCATGAAACGTCACCAGTTAGTTATTGTTATTTTAGTTTTACAAATCTTCTGAAATGTTATGTGTAAATATGCAAATTAGGCATTATCTTATTAAATATGTGCTGATTCACAAACATTTCCGGTACAGAAATGTAAACAAATCCAAACAGCTAGAGAAAACAAATCAAGTTTGCCATGTTTTTTTAGGAATAAAATGTAAATCCGGCTATGAATGATATATGAACAAATCTCTCTGTAAAAACCTTCAGAATATAGATAGCAATGCAACTGGAAAGTTTGTAATAATAATCGCATAATGTAAATAAATGTTCACTTCGATTGTTTACATCTCAAGGCGGTCCCAGCAAGCTGATTTTCATATCGCATTGAAATGAATGGGAACCAGTGGATGGTTTAAAAAAAATGGGTAGCAGTAATGTGCAGAGAATTAAGAAAACAAATGGGTTAAAACTTGCAAAACTACCTGTGTGGTCCTTTAATAACTCAATTCTGGGTGTGCCTGAAGCTTTGTGTGCCTTTCGCCTGCTTGTCATCAGCGTGAACAGAAACAAACACATGGAGTGTGCTTACCATTGCATGAAGGAGGCGGAGAGTCGTATTCACCATTATCACCGCACACAATGCTGTCTCTGCCAATGAGGGTGTATCCTTCGTTACAGACGTACTGAATGATTTCTCCATATTTTGTTTCGTCCTGAGAATCCCATGAGCTTTTGCCATTGGTCACATTACCAGGTGTGGCGCATGTTATCACTGAGGAATCAGACAAACACGTGTTTTCTTATCACAAAGTCATTTAGAAATGAAAGAAAATCAAACAATCCATATTATTGTCATTTAAATGGCGCTGCTTGCTGAATGACAAATAGAGACAAAAGCACATAAAAGTCTGGGAACAGAGGAAGAAGAACTTCTGTTTTGGGAATGTACCAAACAATTGTTTTATGGCTTCTGGTTGTGGCTTCATGAAATACGAAATATGACACACTTACTTTCGCACTTGCCTCTTCCAATCCACCCGAACGCATAGCACTGCTTGTAGCTTGACCCACTGACCTCGTAACTGTTGAAAGACGGGGGAAAATAAAGCAGGGCTGTTTATTTTAAGGAGGAATTGATACCGTAGAGCCATGGTTTTGTAATGCACTAAATTCTTACGGAGTTTAGTCAACGACTATGTATGAACAACTACCTCAACGTAGGCAAAAGGGGAGCCAAGTTTCTAATCAACGAAACTATAACGTAGCTCCTTCTGGCAACGGCTCTATTTGTATGTCAAGACAACTTTGAATTCTTTAGAGACTGTTTCCATTAACAACCACCTTGACTTTGTCATCCATGGCTATTTGCCAGTAGCACTTTTTGGTGGAAAACTGTTGGCAGTACAGCAAAAAAGGCATACTTTGTATATTATGTAAAGGAACATGGCTATCTACTGAGGGCAGCCTTTGTGTTGTTCATAGCGACGCTTGTTTCTCTACCTTTAACTTCGGATGTAACTCAACCAGATAGCAATAACATGGGAAGCTACCTCTTACATTTAGACTCACCCTTTATCACAAAGCACTCTTATTACGGCACCAAACAGGGTACCAGCGCTGGAATTAAAGCTCATATTCGGCTGAGCTTTAGGGAGACCACAGTCCTTCTCTGTAATATAAAAACAAACAAAACATCATTGCCGCTGGACTTTGAGGCCAGGGTATTGACCCCCAAATGACAGAATAAAGACTGTGTTTGATGAAAGTGTCAGTAATCAAATGAAAGTGGACAGGACTCACTTTGGCAGATGAGATTTGGTTCAGTCCAATTATGAGCAACGCAGACTATAATCTCAGAGCCACTTTCTTGAACATAACCATTAGCACACTCTAAATGGACCTCAGAACCCTCTGGAAAATCATTCATTAGAAGCGCTTGGTTGGCTAAGACAGTATTTCCAATTGGCTCCGGTTTAGGACAGTAAGCTGGGGGGGAAAAGAGACGAAGAAGAAACGTCAACAGCAACATCTTTTTTGTTTCGAAATCAGTCAATAAGGCAGTAAACGTGTGTGATGGGACAGGTAACTAAATAAAGCTAATATCAAAATTACCATATAGTTTTTAAAGAGATGACACAATGCATGTGAGAAAATCCCTTGACAAGTATAATAATGCAGTTATAAATGTGAGCAATCCACACGCTTCAGTTTCTCACTTTGTAATAAATCATCAGTGATAAATGTTAATA
>CALSBV010010288.1:2247179-2313008 GCA_943590825.1 Bovichtus diacanthus
TTAAAAACGTCATAATTGAAGTTGTTATTGAATGGATTTTGCTCCAAGAGGTTCTTCCATAACCTCGCAATTTAGAAGTTTAAACTTTTTTTTTTAAGCTGATCTATAAAGCATTATTTACAAACAAATGATAAAGCCATTAGTTGCAACTAATAAAGCCTTTGTAAAGTAGGGCTTATTAGAAAGTTATATTGAAAAAAGAATCAGAGAGAATCTGTTACAAAAAGACGTAAGTGGAGCGTCTGTAGTCGTCCACTTTTGGTTAATTTTACAGTTTATATTGGCATCTTTATACTTAATGGAATGTTCTGAGCTCTAACTAAACCACAGGATAGCTCTAAAATATTCAGAGGAGGGCCCTCTATGGCAGATGATTCATCTCAGATGATCTTTTCCTATTTTTTTCCTTCTTTTTAGTTGGAAGCACATTGAGTCTACTACGCCTGTCTGAAATGTGCTGTATAAAAAAACTCAGGAAATCCTACATCTCACAAAAGGAGTCCTCGAATATTACTACAGAGACGAGAATGTTGTAGTATTCAATACTGAATGTACAGTGGTATACACCGAGTGCCCACTTTATTAGGTACGCAGACTTTAAGAAGAGCATAATGTTCAATTTTTGTTGACATTGTTGAAAATGTGTAAATTAAACTATACGTTTATTACTAAGGTCTTAGTTAAACGGCATGTTTTACTGGACTACATTACACGTTGAAAGGTGAGCACCAACTATGACTCCAATGCTAAAACATATAAATAAATTAATTAAAACACATCAACAAAAACTCACCAAAAAAAAAAAAAAAAAAAACATATAAGTTTGCAAAATATTGTAAAGGTGTAAAATGGACCCTCAAATATATATATATATATATATATAATATTGTTATTTGTTAATATTTACTGTTCACAGCTCTCACAGAAAATAACACATTTATTATGCTCAGTTAATATACAGTAACCTTATTGTAGACTATTTGCTGATTTAAAAAAAAAAAAACTTTTAATTTATATGACTTTCTGCGGCATAATTAAAAGAAAAAAGATGAGCTAACAGTGAGCAACAGCTCTTTTATTATTATTATTTTTTGCGCAGTTGACATTAAATGCAGCCTGGCTATTCTTGCTGGATCTCTCATGAGACTTGATAAATATTATCTCATTAACCAGACTGCGAGGCTGATGTTGAACCGACCTGCTGCCTTCACGGCAAAGAGGTAAAGTAACAGCAGAGACTTGACTGCTCGCCGTCCACAGGTGTCCAGGAAAACTTCCATGTTGGGCTGCAGAAGGAGGCTAAATATCCGGGTCCAGACTCTGTCTCTCTCAGTCCAACTTCTCCAGAGAGCCGATGAAGAGACGCAAGTCGCTCCGCCGCCGGTCCACAAGTGTTTCTCCCCTGAACGCATCAGACTAATATTAATTTTGGCCAAGTTAACTTTAATAGCCAGGATAAGAGGAAGTGAGAAAAGAAATGCCTTCAAAATAAAAACACACAAAAACCAGCAGGTTAATATTTAAACGTAATGAACTCATTGATGATTAAAAGTAGTATATCATTCAGTTACAGATAACAGACATTTAGCGTTACATATCATTGATGTATGTTAAACACTTACTTTGTATTCCTGAGGCTGTATGGTACTACATACCTGTGCATTTATGGATTCACTGACTAGTTAAAATGTCAGTTTTGTATGCTTTCATTGTTTTATTTCCTATCTACCTCTTTGTATGTCATTATTGTTGTTTGCATAGCGATTCATCTAAATAAGAAGCTTAAACCGTGTCTTATTTTGAAAGGCAAAACCGGCTTCGCTTTTAAAATAAGTCACTCTTGACTTTGATGTAATCCAGATTCAGGATAGACAACAAACCACCAAACAACATACATAAGTTTCAGAGGGAACAAAGGAAAGCCTGCAAACAAAATCCATGACATATTTAGACTTCTTAGTTAAAATATGTGTTTTCTTTCATTGAGCAGTAAATAAACAGAAACTCCCTGTATGTCCACGAGTAAGAGGAGCTCAGTGGTCCCACCTCCTGTGAGAAGTGTTGCAAAGCCAACAAGTGTTTCATATTATGGGTGTGCCCTGGAAAAAAGGGGGTATTCCCTCTCCAGGTCCTCCAAGGGGGGAAACTATTATTCTATTCTATTCCATCATGATACAGACCTACACGTTTATTAATTAAGTACGTTATTACAAAGAGAACACGATACATATCAGAATAAGGAAACTTCAATATATGCAGCCTTGCTAAATAATAATAACACTAACATTATTAATACTTCTACTAACAGTAATACTAATCAAACAAATACACAAGAAATAAGTAAGGGGTTGTGATAGTGAGGATTTAGATGTTTGGTTTTTTTTGAGTCACTTTCCGGGGAACGTTTTATTGTCATGGATACATACCAGTTTTCTTCAACTTGGCTGTGCCTCATTGCCTCACACACTGGGTGAAATTCCAGGGAGTTCACTCCACCACCCATTTTCCACCACATTTGTTGACATGGGCCGTCTCCTTCCTCCACCCAGAGTTGCCTAAGAAACAGGGCGATTACAAAGAAACCTGGCAACAACGAGCTAATGAGGTTTTGTAGTCCACATCTGTACTCTTCAGTGAGCCACTGACCCTGTGAGGGAACACCAGGGTAGAGGATTGTTTTGGTTATGCACATTGTGTCACTAAAAGGCTAATATTCAGAGGGTCACACTGGTTTTAGGCAGGTTCACCCCGGCACACTCAACCAAGCCAATACAATGAGACCTGTAAAAACCGTGTGGTGCGCCTCATGCCCCTTTTAAGGTGTTTAATAAACATAAGCTGGAAACAAGTGCTAGTCCGCTAAATAACTCCTCAAAGTTTAAAGCATGTGACGTAGCCTGCGTTTCTTATCTCACCCTGCCACCCTGTCCAAGTGAAAGATTAAGACAACCTCCCTTCTTAAGAAACACCCTTGAAGAATGCATCTGCTTCGCATCACGTCGGATGACCAAGGATCTGATGTAATGATTAGCTTAACTTAACTTTTTACTCCCCTCACACTTTATATTTATGTGGGGCTGGGGCAAAGTGTCTTTGGGCAAGATACTGAACCCCAAATTGCTCCCGACGACCAACGGTGTGTGAGTGTGTGTGTGAGTGGTTATCACTGATGAGCATGTGGCACCTTGTACAGCAGCCTCTGACTGTGTGTGTGAACGGGTGAATGCTGACATGTGTTGGAAAGCGCAGTTCATTTACCATTTACCATATCTTCTTCACACTCAATGATACAGCAGATTATTACCATACAAAGGGCTTCATTCAGGAAGACTCCCCCCCGATATTCACATTTCACAACAGTTGCATGTGACTCATAAGCAAACATCTCTTGCTGCCGGAAATATCTATTTTTCACAATAATTAGCTCAAATGGCCCGTTAACGGAGTCAAGACATTTTATTCCCATCTGAATTGATCTTTTCCCTTCTCCAACACTTTACTGTAAGTTGGTGACATCTAGTGGTGGTGAAGAGGGAATACATTAAATTGCTAAAAGCAGACTAATGAAAGTAGTAATAGGATAATAATCATAATCATAATCAACAAAAATCATGTGGTGTTGTTTTTCTTCCAGCGTGAAACATGATTCTCAGCAGCAGTTTGATCCTTATTTATGCAGATACACTGAAGATATTTTTTTTTTACTTAAGCCTTTTGATAAACTGAATGATTACTCGTAAGTAATGCATCAGTTTCAAACATAGTAAACATCTGCTTTTGTACGTGTTGGGTGGTAAACGACACCAGGTGAAGAAGTGCTGGTTATGGTACAAATCTGAATAGGAGAAAATATTAATTTATCTCTATTAACACCTCTAATTTATAATAAATCTGAATCAGCTTACCTTCTTATTTAATGGTTGCACTAGTCATAGAATGAAGAATATATCCCTTTTTCTAATAAAATCTGACCAACATCTGATCTTTTGTTGCACATCAATGTAGCAGGTGTTTGAAAAGCCACTATAAACACAACATTTGGGTTAGAGAAATTTAAAATGTAGATTTTCTTCCTATGATGTATTTCTGAGAGTAAAATTTCCTTTACCTTCCTTGTTTTTTTGGGGTTTTTTGTTGCTCATTGCAGAACATTTACATCCTCCGCTATGAAATAGTCGGTACAATCCAGTTGCACACATCGTTTCATTTCCAAACCTGAAATAGAACATACTTTTCCAGTCATTTAAATGTAATGTAGGTCAATTATCCCACCACAAGCCATTACCAGTCCTTCTTTAGCCATTAAGGAAGCTGTTCTGCAGCCCTATTAAGTTCACAGAGTAGCTTTCATCCAAACTGGGGTCAAAGTCACCAACATAATGACGGTGCCAAGTGTCTTAGCAGCCATTCACAGAGGAATTGTACTTCCACATCAATGAAGCATTCAAAACAACTGTACTGCTGAAGATGCCTGTGGTGGCAACAGGCATTTCCGGTGTTAATTTCCTGCTTCAATTTAATGGAAAGCACTGCAGAAGATTTGCATAGTTAAACCTTAAGGTTAAAGGTTAAAAAATGAATGAATCTCTGTACTAAATGTTTATATTTGAAAGTAAAATGTGTCAGTCGGGGGACCTTGATTTGCAAAAACGTAAAAGATCCCGCACAAGAGGAACTG
Organism: Bovichtus diacanthus; assembly: GCA_943590825.1. NCBI lineage: Eukaryota > Metazoa > Chordata > Actinopteri > Perciformes > Bovichtidae > Bovichtus > Bovichtus diacanthus. The sequence continues at coordinate 2,251,858 of CALSBV010010288.1, forward strand.
ACGAGAACAAATATGTACTGTAGAGCCTTTAACAAACAGCTTTTAATGAATGTTTTTGCAGTTACATCTAACTCAGTATGTGCCGTTCATTCATGGATTTCACCTTCATTCGTATTCTCATTCCAAATACGGCCCCATGATACACGGCCGCTTTTGAAATATGGATATTTAATGGACACAACGCCTACATGGCATAAGATGCCTCTGAGCTTTCTCTTGTAATCGAAAAAGCATCTCCTCTCTCCGAGCTCTGTCGAGAAAAGCAGTCGGCTGCCATGACAACTGGAAATCTGCCATAGATACAGTGGCTTTTGCTGCTTTTTCATACAAAAAGACAGTATTGTTGGGACTGCGGTTAGAAACAAATTCATCTAAATATGACACCTAAATGATTATTCTGTGAACAATTATGATAGAAATAGAATAGCCTGGTTTGAATTAAAAATGTATAATATATAATTAATGTGTATTTTATTTTCAGTACAAGAGGTCCAGAAGGTGTTTTCAGTAAAACTTTATTTTTCAGTGCATGAACGGAACACCATGTCAAGGTCATAGTCTATCCTTTTCAATTAATTTTTAAATATTTTCTCTTTTTTTTTTTTTTTTTTACATAAAAAAATAATGGAGCGATTTAATATACCTCTATCTTTTTTTTTTCCCCCCGAAAGAGCACTCAGCAAGTATTTATAAAGGTGCTGTACAATGTACAAACATTTACATCTACTGTTCCTACAGAATGTAGAAGATACCACAAGGATTGTTTTTCTAATGAAGCGATGCAAGGCCACAGTATGATATAGAGATGAAATAAAAAATAAAGAAAGAAGAAGAAGAAGCTCAAAATAAAAACAGGAAAAAGGAGTACAACAGTGCAGGGGACATACAATAAAAAGGGCATTATCTGACTCACCAGAGTGAACTGCCTGTACCTGACACTTAAAGTTGGATATACTCTTTCAACCAACCGCTATTACTATTGCACAAAAACCTACCACTGACTGGCTCATAGCTTGTCCTCAAGTCATCTTTAAACCTGAAAACTCCCTTATACAATCACAGGCTCTTATCACAGTCAAGCACAGACCTCTGACATTGACTTATCACACGTTTGCTACTATACCGTGTTCCCTGAGCTCATCAGAATATGTCTTAATCTTATAAATTGTATAAGCAGTTATACTGAGAGTACATTTCCTTTTCTCTTAGTTACTTAGCCAACTGTTATTTTTTTCTTCCATTTTCACTGACCCCATGTTTGGAACCAATTGTTCATCTCATCAGCTCAACAACACTTAAACTATGTAATAAGTTGTGATGTTTGTATAGCTCTCTTACATCAACAGCATGCTCAATATCGCAGTTAGCCACCACATCACTCTCTAAGTTCCATTATCTTTCAAGCTACCCTGTCAGATAACTATACAGTAGGATTGACAAATACATACATTTAAAACCCTCATTTTTCTTTTCTCAGTAGGCAAAGGTTAAATGACATGACTCAGAACTTGCACACTATTATATAAATTGCCATTTTGGCCTTAAAGAGTGAAGCTTTTAGAAAAAATTAAATAGCTTTATAAAATAAGACTAATAAGAATAAAATGGCATTGGTAGCAAGTCAACATCACAAATTAAATATAACTCATGGCCATTCTGTTATGCTACAAGGGCAGATGCAGTGCAATGGAAATTCAGTAGATATTTAAAAGTTAGAATCTGCAAAACATGACACATTCAAATATATATATAAATATATATATATATATAATATTTCACAATGAGACACGTTTTGAGCGATTGCAAACATTTGGTACAGCGGTTTGCACGTCACCTATACATTTCATGAACTACAAGATCCATGGTAATTCCTAGCACTGAAATACATTGGAGGGAGGGTGAAAGTTCAAATAACATGGGGACAAATCTTTGAAGTCTATATCAAAATGTGGAATGGCTAGGTACAGCTACATATACACATATTAATCTATCATCTCAATAAATTACACACTGGTTGGTTATCATACACATGGTAAACAAGATCTCAAACCACAAGTTTCTGGTCTTTGTAATGATACGGTTTGCAAGGAGGAGAGTCATGTCTATAATCATGGAACAGTCTAGAGTCCCCGGTAAAGTGTATGCTTGCTGGATTGTGTAGAAATCTGCTTGGTGCGGTAAATGAGAATCATAAACAAGAAACGGTATCATCCTCAGTGATGCAGGACACGTGCAGTAAAACAAACAGGAGGACCGACTGCATGCAGCTGAGCAAACGTTTAAGAAAAAAACGGTCAAAATATCCCACAATGAGGCCGAGAGCAAAATTAAACCCGAGATGACAGTCACACTTGGTGTATACTACAGGCGAGAGGCGAGGGCCTATCTCCTTTCTTTGCATATGGGTCATTGCATTGTAATGGGTGAAGCGCTGTTGGTAGTCGTTGTTCCACAGGAGGCTCCCAGGATTGGCACATATTCACATTTCAAAATGTCTCGTCTGGCAAGGCCCCGAGCATGCCGCACATGCTTGAGTCCTACATCAAAAGATGCTGAAGCAGCGGACAAGGCGGAGGGGAGCTGCTACATGCCAACTCGTTATGTCACAGGACTCCCAAAAAAGACCGAGTCAAAAGACAAATCTGGACATGGTCCAAAAGGTAATAAAAGTGGCAACGTGTTGCACTTCTCTGTTTTATGGAAGAACTCAGAAAAACAATCCGCTGAGGGTACGGTTACATTTTCTCAAGTCTGGATGATTCAATATTCTCTTCTATCACAAAGGGTCACGGAGGACCTCTGCCTGGGTGAGGATTTTGGCTGAGCTGGGCACTTTCCAAGGGCCGGGGTTAATAGGTTCCTTTGGGTTCTGCGGGGTCCTTGGAGAACTGTTTATAGAGGCCACGAAGTCTTCCTTACTGTCTCCTCCTCCTTTTGTTTCTCTTGGTGAAACAACAGAACCTTTTCGGCTCCACAAATCTTTAAAATACAACAATGATTCTCGTTTGTTGATGGTTGCTTTACCTGCATTCCCGTCTTCCGTGGATTTGTGTTTCCCATTAGCATCTCTCTGCCCTGAGTCTTTACCCGTACCTTTGTCGCCCTGTCTGATTACATGAGACGTCCTGCGGTGGGGAAACTCTCCCGCCACCCTTCTCTTGAAATGTTCTTGCTCATGGCCAGGCCGGGTCCTTTCTCCTCTCCCTTCCGTCTCCCAACTTTGTGAGTATCTTCTGATCTCAAGAGTCCCCCCTTTGCTGTTTTTCTTTTCATGGTCCAAGCTCTCTCTGCTGAAAGACTCTTTCAATCTTCTCTGAGGGCCTTGTTGATGCTCGGCGCGCGGCGCGGTCGAAGCCACTTGCTGACCAGCTTGATGAGACTTTCGAGGGCTTGTGGATTGCGTCTTTGTCTGTGTCTGAGACATCCTGTTCCTGCTCAGCGTTTCTTCCTGTGCCTGACTCTCAGTCTTTTTGGGACTGTGATGCTGCTCTTTGGCTTTAGGAAATGTCTCCCCTGTTTTCTTTGGGCTGCTTAGCTCTCTGGAGTCTTTTGTGGGCCTGGTCCTCTTGTAGAAGTTCATATGCTCAGGGGAGGCAGGAGAGAGCCTTTCTACCTCTTTCTGTGCCCACTCACTACTCTCCTCCACTGAATGTAATCCCCTGCTGCGGGGCTTGAAGCCTTGTGGGGAGATGCTGCTCCAGCTGTGGGAATGTTTCAGTTTGCCGGAGAAGGGAGCGGAAACAAAGGTGGAAGCCCCGGTGTGATATGGAGAGGACAGGGGTGACGTGTCTGCTAAAAACACCTCTCCGGAATAGCTTGTGGGTGAAATGGGTTTTTGATCATGTTGACCTGAAAGAGAAGCACACATTTTTACATTGGAGACACCGTAGGGGAACTTTAGAATTTCAACAGAAAATACTGAAATTTAGAGAGAGAATGTAGGAAAAGCTGATTACACTGAAAGGTTAACAGCGGGAAGATATGTGGGAAAGAAAAGAATTACCAAGGAAAAAGAGAAGAGGCCAGTAAAAGCAGTGAAGATGTTAGTGTTGGTGCTCAGTGTAGTAGCACACAGTAGAAGAAGCTGTACTACCTGCATCAGGAGCAAGAGAAGAAGAGCCAAAAGGAAGCAGACGGTTAGAGATTTAATGAATAAATAAAAAAGTCAATAAAGAAAGTACATTTAAGTCAATACGGGCCGTATTCCAAAACAGGCTCCAGCAATTAACAAACGGATGGTGTCATTATCATTAGCTAAACGGATTTAACTACCGTCAGTGTCCCTTTCCTGTAAACACATTTAGCAAAGAAATCCAATCCAGCTGCTAACTTAAGTTTTATTGCGCTAATCAAACATGCAACTTGTCGTTTTTTACATTTGGACAGAGCCAGGCTAGCTAATTTCCTACTTCTTTCGGTCTTCATGCTAATAGGCCACCGGCTGTAGTTTCATATTTAACGGAGTTTTGCAGTCTCTAATGAAAACAGTGAAAATACTTCTCGGAGGAAATAAATGATCATATGTCATTTACAAATCAAATATGGAAATGTAATTTAGTCAGCTAAAAGTTTTAAATTGAGCACTAGCAATAACTTTCTAGGCACAAAATGACTCCGTATGAAATGGTCAACTAAAATTTGAGAGGAATTTTTTTTTTTATTGATCTACGTACGGTGTGTTTAAACTATCAAATAAATGGTGTGTATAGTACTTACTGCCATCTTGAGCCAGGCCCGCCCCGGGTCTTAGCAGCAGTACCACTTTGCTTCCTCCAGCCTGGATCAGTTCAATAGCCCGTGTATGGGAAATGCCGCGTGCCGGCTCCCCGTTAATCTCCACTATCTCATCCCCAACCTGTCAGTAATACAGAAAATACAATTACTAAACAGAAACACATCTAATCAAAGCTTAGCACACCCCTTCTGTGTGTTTCAATCAAACATACAGAAGTGGTGTGCTTTCACACATACATATCAAAGTATTTTAATTGCATGTCTCACACACGCACACGCACACACACACACACGCAGACAAACACACGCACGCACGCACACACACACACACAGCCACAGCCTTGTAATACCCTGGAGGTATTGTCTATTATTGGAGATGACAAAATAGCTCACGATAAAGCGTGTAAACATGTCAGTCTGTTAGGATCTAATCAGTGTTGACATTTGCCTCCACCCTTGGATAAGCAAAGTTATGCACAGAGATCACAGTCTGGCAAGCTAAGATTGATTCCAGCCAGGAGCTTCTATTCTGTTCCCCTCACTGCACCATCTCTCCTCTCATCCTAATAATACTAATAATAATAGTGTGATTACTTCAATGCCATCAAAAAAAATTCAAATTTCGCTGAACCTCTTTCACTGACGTAGAGGGAGAGTTACAGTGTGACTCCTGGAAATGTTCAGTGTCATACAGGCTGTTCTCATACACTGTTCGCAGCAAAACCTACGAGAAGTCGCGCACTGTAATTTGTGCGTCTCACAAAATCAATTCGTATGTATTCCACGTAATTGTGAACGAGGAAGAATAAAGATTGACGATGTCCACATAAGGGAGTAGGTCGGGATGGATGGATAGAAAGCTGGATTATACCCAGGAGAGCTCTGTTCATGTTCCCGTTTGAAACCAGAATTGATTTATTTGTCACATAACTTCCGTAACGCCACTAACGTTGTTGTTTTAACCCAAACGTTGACTTAACTGGCACGTAAATTTGCCACTTCTGTAATTATTTAATTACAGAATTTGATTTTTTGGATGGATGGATGGAGAGAGAGAGAGAGAGAGAGAGAGAGAGAGAGAGGGGGATGGATGGATGGATGGATGGATGGATGGATGGATGGATGGATGGATGGATGGATGGATGGATGGATAGATAGATAGATAGATAGATAGATAGATAGATAGATAGATAGATAGATATGATAGATAGAGAGAGAGAGATAGAGAGAGAGAGAGGGATGGATGGATGGATATACATAGATAGATAGATAGATAAAGAGAGAGAGAGAGAGAGAGAGAGAGAGATAGATAGATAGATAGATAGATAGATAGATAGATAGATAGATAGATAGATAGATAGATAGATAGATAGATAGATAGATAGATAGATAGATAGATAGATAGATAGATAGAGGGATGGATGGATGGATATACATAGATAGACAGACACAGACTCAAGGAAACACAAAACAAAAAAACGTGATATAAATCTTTAAATAATGAACAAGAACAAAATCAAATCAGAAGATAGAGACAAAAAGACCGTCTACCCACTCTCTCTGTTTGCTGTTTAGAGAGCTTGAATTACATTAAATGAAAGCAAGCATTGCAAACACATCTAAGCTAAAAGCATCTACAGCATTATACCCTCAACACTGTAACTGGCAGTTGTTGAAACACAATTCATTACTTTAATCTCTGGTGCATTCAGCACATGGCAACATAAATAATATTTCTTTCTGATCTTTCCTACATAAACTAGTAAATGTGCAAATTTAGATTCCAGCTATGTAGTGCTCTATATAATGGCACACCAAACTGTAACAAAAGGAGCTTCCAAGGAATGCATTGACTTTTGTTTATTGAAGTTTCTTTTAGTTTTCTTTACCTCTTGTTAGCTGAAGGCCCTGTGGCTGGAGATGGCTGTCTGACAAAACTTTGGCCCGGAGAGACACGTCTCAACATCACTGGCTAAACGTCCATGACATTTGGTGTGGATATTCATTGTCTAGAGAGAATGAATCTTAATAATTCTGGTGACTTTCTGACTTCTGCTCAACCATTCTGCTCAACTGCGCACGCAAGATCTCTCGTAATCTGATGTACTCATTTCAATTAAATACTCTAAGCACATTCATCAACCCTTGGAGATAATGACCAAGATATTAATGACCCCATGGCCTTTCTTGTCGCAAACCTACGCTTTTAGCCCCACCGCTGTTACGATTGGAATAATAGCGTGATGAGCAATATGTCGTTCTCTCCATCAGACACTGAGTATTGTGGGGAGTCATGGGGTTCATTGGAAAAAAAACAAAAACATTCACAAATATTGAAAGAAATATCAACAAGCAGAACTTTAAAGTCCCTCAGAGTGTATTCAGTTTTTTACCCATTTGTTCCAGCAGTAAGAACCAATAACAAGTCTTCCCCAGAGACTAAAAAATATTGTATACAATAAAAAGGAGAACTCACATGGATCCTTCCGTCCAGCTGAGCAGGTCCATCCTCAGCCAGTCTCAGGATGTACAGGCCCATGTTGTACTCCGTGCCCCCTCGCAGGCTGAAGCCAAAGCCCCTGGGACCCCTCTCTAACTCCACGGTCAGACAGCCCTGCACAGCAGAAAGATAACACTCAGTCATCAATACACTCACATGCAGACAAACAAAGACATGCGGCAACATTCACGCGCACATATACGCAAAACATAGGCATAAAAGCAAATATTCATGCTGGGCTTTATGAAACAATTCCTGTGATAAAACATTCTTGTTCAAGGTGCCGGTTTCTTTCGATGGAAGATGTCATTGAAACCCCTTCTTGTTTAATTATTGCCTGTTTTTTTAATTCGTCTGCATCTGTTCAGCCCGAGGTCGCCTCCGGATCAGGGATGTCTCATCAGAATCTGGAGAATCTTCTATTGATTAGATCTCATTAATGACCCTTGTTCCTCTGTTTTTTATGTATGAATAGGTCAAGAAGACTTGAAAAATGCTTGACAAGTGAGAAAATGTCTCAATCCTGTATGTGTGTATGTGTCAAACTGCACTAATAAACGTATCTCACGCTGCCTGCTCTAATGTGTATGAAGAAGCAGTTGAAGGAGTTTGATTGTATGTTTGTGTGCGTGTGCGTGTGTGTGCGTGTGTGTGTGCGTGTGTGCGCGTGTCAAACTGCACTGATTAGCTCATCTCAATCAGCTGAGTGTCTAAAGTTGCAATCAAAGGTTGTCACGGCGATGGGAACTGTTGATTGACTCCGGGGTCACACGGTAAATTTCATAGAAATGAAGGTGAAGCGTACCTCTCAAACCCCTGCTTCCCGCTCCAAAAAAAATAAAAAACTTGGGTCCAATCAGCAAAATGTAATTATCGTGAGAGAGAAAAGACTCTGCCAAAACACGCTGACGTGAACTTTGTGTTTGTGGTGTCGAAAAATGGGAGCGGGCTAGAAAACTGTCTGCTTTTCTTCCAGAAACTTCTGGCGTCAGTTTCCGTGGGAGTCAATGCGGCAGATTCTGGGCACTCCTGTCACTTTCAGGCTCGCAGTGCCAAATGTGTAAATCCATTTACTTTCATAGCTACATTTAAAAAAAATAAAAATAAACAGCACACCATTTTCTATGTTTTGAAGCTAACTTTATGTATAAAGAGGACTAATTGTGAGAATGAGAGCAAGTTTAGGATAACAATTTTTTTTTTTTTTTTTTAAAGAAGATTTACCAGCTTCTCTCCACTCTAGCTGTGATGTTACGCACTGGAGTTTTAATACCCGGAATGTAAGAAAGATGTTCTGGCTTGAAAGTGTGAATGAGTAGATTTAGTTTAAAATACATGAATACGTGCGAGAATGTTTCAATTCATCCGAATGCTGAAAAAAACGTGGATAGAAAGTATGAAAGGTATGAATGATAAAAAAGTAATAGCGAATAATGAATTTTCTACGTTGAAAAAATGTGGAAGGAGTTTGAATGACAACATTTTCTGCGGGATAATAATAAAGATTTCGAAGAACATAGGTGCATCCAGCATTCACTGCCGATGAACGCAGAACGCATGAACTCAATGCACCTGCGCATTGTATGGAACAAAAAGGAGGTTGTTGCTATAGTAAGCAAGCCATGAACCGTAATATTCCTTTTTAAACCGTCAGATAGACTGGAGTTTATAGGCTTATTATGTCAAAATGTGTGCATTTAGCAGCTTAACCTTCCGATCGCTGAAAGATTTTCCTCACCTGATTGGGTCCCGTCACACACAGCGTTCCCTGCTCACTCAACGGAAGAGTTTTGTGGTCCGACCAGTTGACTCCCTCCCTTTTCTCTTCCAGGTCCAGGTTATAACTAAAATAAAACAACAGAAATATTTCTTCAGTGACTCATGCGGTAAACACCGTGCTGCAGGCCACAAACACACACAAAGCCATTATGTAAAACTTGAAATCTAATTTAATGCTGGATCGTAAATGGAAGAGGGCCGTTATGTTTTGTATTTGGATATTTTAGGGTGTATGCTGCATTGTTCTTGTACATGTTCTTTAATATACTCTTTATCATCTCACACACTTTTATGTTCATTCGGCGGCTTTGTGGAGAGAAATATTCTCTAGTCGTTTTCCTCTGAGGGCAACCCTCCCTCTTTCACACATTATTTCATGTTGAGTCTAATTACAGAGGATGTTTTTGCAGTTTCATAAGAGTTTGTACGCGCAGGTAGCAATATCATTCTATTATTATTACCGCAACCATAACCATGAAGGAATTTATTTTTAATTTTAGAGGAGGTTCTTGCATTTCTTATCCAACTCTGTGTACAACAGCCCCAGGCAAGACAACCTTCATTCCCTTTCTTTAGGGTACTGCACCTGGGACAGCTATGCACTGGGTGGTTAGTTAGTGTAGTCAGAGTATAGTTATTAAGTATTAAATATACTGGCATGCACAAGATGTTTGGGCAGCTTTGATTTTCTTGTACCTTTCTTTTGTGTGAGAGTAGATTCTTACCGTTCATCCTGCAGTGCTGACCTTTGCCCCATGGCTCTGTGCTGAAGAGCTGGACTCTGTTTAGCTGAACTGGCTCCGGATGGAGGGCCCTTGTATTCTAAAAAAAAAAAAAATTTTTTTTTTTAAATGACAGCGATCGGTGTAAAAATGCCTATATATTGAATACTGTTACGTCCCACATATCATATTCATTTTAAGCAAAAAAATTTAATTATGTTTAATAACAAGAAAATGTAGCCTGCAGAATTACAGCCATTATTATTAGACTTAGATATCCTACCAAATGTACTAGCATTACAGTGACATAAAAATGGAATTTCTGTTTTTTTTTTCATTCATTCAAACCTTTCAGAGGAACAGGGGTCTCCTTTGTCAAAATTGTAATACCTCAATTTAGAACCAAATTCGTAGTACTGACATTAAAACATTAATATCATGGTTGACTGCTTTGATTACCTGGCTGCAAAACTAATCTCCCCCTTGCAGACAATAAAGTTTAAAAAAATTGAATTGAACTGAATTGATCACAAGACCAACACACCTCTAAACCAAACTGCAGGTGTGACTGCACACAGAGATACTCACCGTCCTCAGGAACCACAGTGAGGGTGACAACATTGCCGGCCTCCTTGATAAGCAGAACAATGTCATTGTGAGAGAGCTCGATGATGGAGCGCCCGTTGACCGCTGAGATACGATCTCCGACGTGCAGCAGGCCGCAGCGGTCGGTGGGACTGCCTTCGATGATACGGCCAATTTTGTGCGGAATAACTGAAATGGTAGATATGAAGAGGAATAAAACATTTCGACCTAGATAGAGCAGCCGCCATTGTGAAAACCTTGAAATATATCCAGAAATCCAACATAATGGGAGACTCTGCAGTCGAAGCAAAACCTCAAATCTGTTTAATGTTTTGAGTTTTTGATGCAAAGACCGAGAGTATGCGTTGCGGATACATTGTATTAAACATGGATAAATGTATTTTTTTTGTTCATTCTCATACGTTTGTTATTTCAAAAGACCTCAGAGTCCTTCGCACTTGGCGCGCCTTATGTGGAAGGCTCTGGGCGTCTCGAGGTTAAAATAAGATGAGTCCAACCAAGAGTTGCACACACACAATATTTTTTCATCCTCCAAGGTAGCGTGATCATACGTGATCCTGCATGAGGTGGGATACACTGTATAAAGCTGAGTGAACGCCCTGTTACTTTAAGTTGTTGGTATGACTGTGTCTATGCAAGCTGCAAAAAGATCTTCTCCGAATTCAGATTTATGTTGAATGAAACATATTCAAGTAAGGACAACTGAGGCTCATCGAGTTTGTTCTATTATTCATCCGAGTGAAGATTGGCCTGCAGTCCAAGTTTTCTACATCAGTATGCATCAGCTGCAAAAGAGAAACGCATCACTGTTGGTTATGTGCGTCTTTAAATGAGGTATTACCATTAAATATACAGCAGCTAACAGACATCCTAGTGAGTCTTCTTCTTCAGTGATGCTCAACAGTGTTCAAATCCACATGTGATTGTCTGATTCATACTTAACCGCTACAAACTACAATATATTATATCTTGCCATGACACCAGAAAACTAGTGATCAATAAGTGTTCCTCCTATTGTCTTCGACACAGCTGCATTTTTCTTAGGATTTAACGAAAATCGTGGGCTCGTCCATTTTTGCACCAGTAGGAATTGTCTGAGGGACCAAAACCATTTAAACAGTTTTTTTTCCTCATCTATAAATCTTAAATTTCCCAATAATATAAGCTCAAAACTAAAATATCGATGCAGGATTTGAAAAGACTACACTCTCACCTCCGTACGGGGGTTTACTCTTGGAGGTGAGGATGACAAAGCCAAAGCCCTCAGAGTCTTTGCGGTGGAGCGTGATGTCAAAAGACTCGTGGTCCAGAGCGCTGGGCATTGGTAGGCGAGGTAGCTTGGGAGAACCGTTCACCAGCACTGGAGCCATTTCCTGAGCCTCTTCATCCGTCATATCTGAAAAGGATACACACGCCAACGTATTTGTGTTTGATGCAACTCTGTTTGTAATGGCGTGCGTGCATTCCTGAGGGTTTTTATAGAACGGACTGGAGTTCATTGTGTGTTCATGTACAAGAAATATGCAAATAAAAGTGGTGTCTGCTATATTATGAACAAATTTCAGAAAGCAGCGCAGCAGTATGATCTGCAAATTGTGGATGTTGAAAGTGGTTGCCAATGGCTACCATAGACTATATTGGTGGAAATAACTTCTCAAACATCCTCTATTCCCTGAATCCACAACTGAGGCTGTGATGACTTGTGATAAAACAAACAGCATGTCCAACTGTTTTCTCTGGATGTTCCAATGAATAACTGTGAGTTTATGATTCTCATGCTCTTGTCTTTTACCGGCTGTCTGCTTACGCTAACTACTGAGTTCCTCGTCTATTTTTTAGCACATACATCTTTAAAAAATGTTTTTTTTGCAATGAAACAGGTGTTGTTTCTGTCAAAACATAGCATCACTTCTTGTGTGCCAGAGGATTTTTCTCTGGAGAGTCCAATGAGAACATGTGGTGTTTAGAGCAACACAGTTTCCATGATCTTTTATAAAAAAAAAAAAAAAAAAGCAAATCACGTCTTTCATTTATTACTATAAACGTGTCAGATTATTAAATAGATGCCGATAAAACATTTCAAATTGCGTCAGGTGTTGTTCTGCTTGCTACTCACCTCTGTAGATGACCTTCCTGCGGATAGTCAACATGACTTGACCATTACGGGCAGCGTTGGTCATCAGATCCAGCACCTGCTTGTGCGAACGACCTTTAACCATCACACCGTCGATGCCAATGAGCTCGTCTCCCGCTCTCAGACGACCGTCCTTCTCTGCAGCTCCATTGGGCACAATGGCCCCAATGTACACCTGCGGAAACACATTCTGATGGAGGGTTAGCATAATGGAGAATAACTGGACTTTGAGGAAATAGATCTTTTTAATTATTATATCATATAAAATTAATTCAACATTTTGGAGTTCCCTTTCTTTATACAATAATCTTTCCATAATAGAATAAAATATGTACATGTTATCTATACTTACTGGCTGTTGTGGACCTTCTCCTCCCAGAACACGGAAGCCAAAGCCCGTTTCAATGTCTCTCTTTAGAAAAACATCTATGTCTTTGGTGTAAGGCTCTGTGGATGAGTAACAGTGAGTGAGGCATCACGGTTTCAAGTTGAACTGGACGTAAGGTTAAATAAAATAGCTTCTGAGAACAACTGATGGTGTGTTTGTCTTCACTTACGTCTGCTGTCCAGCAGGGCTTTGGACTTCAGGTACATCTCTGTGGCTTCTCGTTTGGGGGAGTCGGCGGAGCGCAGGGTGCTCGTGTTGGAGTGGTAAGGCAGGGCCTGGGGGACTGAGTCTATGATACAGTCCAAAGTCTCTGTACTGGCCGTCATTTCCTGTCTCTGAAAAGAAATACGTGTGCCATCAACACCACATATTGCTTTAAGCGTCGTTATTTTTGGACACATTCTTTTTAGATTTCCGTTAGATCACACATCCTTTGGTATTCCCCTGTGAAGAACATCACACATTTTATTGATAGTCTCTGCAGCTCATTATCCCAGACAAGTGGCTGAAAATCTGATGGTAATAGATTACCAAAAGCAATAAAAGGTCACTTCACTTGCACTTTGTTTTTTTTTCCCCAACATAGACTCTTTCACTTTAAATTCCTTCAATTGTTATGAAAGCTAAGCAATGAGATTTTAACATAATTTAAAATCCACGGGAGGAACTAAAGATTTCCTTATGGGCCCTATTCAGGCAGAAAGGGCAACTTTTTTATCTAAAACTGTTGTATTAATATTACCACCATATCTAAAGAGGCTCATCCATGCTTCATTACCATTGCAATCCCTTGACAATAGCCCTAAGAATACGAATACTGAAAGGAAGTAATTAAGACCGTTTTTCAGAGCAAACAAAAGGAGTCGCCCAGAAACATAATCAATATTCAAATTTATTGCTATCATTTAATTCGATGCAACAGAGGCTTACTGGTTAAGCTGAAGGACAAAACGCTTTGAAATTAAATTGGGGGATAAGTCCTCAAGGGGAAACAATAGTGAGGAAATAGGAAAAGATATGCTTTTACTCACAGGCTTTAGACTCTTCACCGGGGACGTTTGACCTATGGAGAGACACAGACAGACAACAGGAATATGGTTAGAAATGCAGATATGATTTGGAACAACAACGGTCACTGAACCGCCGTCCACCAGATGGCACTGCCTCTCTGACTGAAAAGCAGCAGCGGTGAGCATAAAAATAAACCAATGAGCTGCTCTTAACTCAAGAGGTGTACTCAGTAAAGAATGCTCCATTAAGGAATATGCATCCATGTGCGATTAAAGATACATAGGGAACATAAAGGTAGTGCATGTGGTGGAGTGCTGACTACATAGTGGAAGCCCACTGCAGGGCTAAGGAAGCGGGTGAGAGCATTAAGAGATTCATGCATATAATTCAATGACCGATAATTCTCTTCCCTCTCTCTGCTCGTTGTACAGTACACCCACACGTTCCATCTCAAGCGCTCAGATTGTTCCCTACAGATCATCTCTTACAGCCCCCTCCTCCCCTCCCATCAACTCCCCGCATTAACTGGATTAACAAACACTCCTCTGGAGCCCACAGCCCTGTGGGGCCGGACCAACACTTGGCTTGATGAGGGGTTAATGGAGCCTGATGTAAAAGAGGAGAAGCGGCGGCATTTTTCCGCTTCACTGCGAAATTCACCATCCAAAATGAGAGTCATCAAAGGCATATAAAAAAGACGAGTTCGGTATGCGCACACACCTGAAACACACCCACTCACGCCACCCTTTTCCCTCCATCCTTCCTCTAAGCTCGGCTCTTCTTCTGTTCAGTGACGCCCAGCCCTCACAAAGACACACACACACACACACACACACACACAAGCGCACAGGCACAGGGATCCTCTTCCAAGCCAAAGGCCATCGTCTAATGAGGGTTAAAACTGGCTTTAGCTCTTCAATTGGGCAGGCTGGGTGAGGCAGGCTCTGCTTGGACTGTGGGATCATGCAGTGTATCAGTGGAGTAGGACATTGTGATGGTGGCTCAGCAGTGAGGGTGAGTAGTGTGTGTGTGCTTGGGAGAGGAGAGAAGAGGGTCGGGGCGCGGCTACGGGGAGGAGGCCCCTGGGGACCTTCCCTCTACAGACATTTAGCCATGGATCTTTAAGGGATCATGGATTTAGAGGCATGCAGAAGTCCCCTACGCTCTGCTGATGATCAAAGCCAATCCAGGGTTCATTGATTTATGCAGTGAATCTCCGGGGCGGCTGGAGACGATGTAGGAGACATTTGAAGGGTGCCTACCCTCCTCCCTCTCTCCTTTGGATTCAAGCACAGCCCCACGCTTATGTAATTCCCCCTCTCAGACTTGTAACAGACTGCATTACGCCTCAATGGGTGTCGTCATAAACAGAGCCAAGTTGCGTGGAGACACACGGGAGGAATGCTCAAGAAATGCTCGACATACTCCAAGAAGCTGCATGTGATGGCAAGAAATAGGCCTCGGTCACGGTGGCGTCGCCCAGGTTTCTACAGAACAGTGTGCGGTCAGTCAACGCCCCCCAATCAGCCACAACACCACCTGACCTCCTGTCAGTGTCAGCACGCTGACCTCACCTCCCACGGACCCTGCTGAAGTTGTATTGACAGCACTCGCAAATTACGTCACATGTGAGAGGGGGAATGAAGGATGGATGGAAAGACAGGAGGAAGACTAAGATACACAGACAGAGAGATCAAACAATAACATGGATATGCAGCCAGGGAGAGAGACGGATGACAGACAATACATTCTCTCACCTCCTCGCAGCACGAGCACGTTGACCTCGCTGCCCACTGGCAAGTCTTTGAGGATGTCCACCACTTGGGCGTGGCTCAGCGTTTGGACGTTTTGCCTGTTGATCTCCTTAATGACATCTCCTTTCAGCAGGCCACGGCACCACTGGGCATCCAGTATCATCTTCACCTTCTGGCCCAGGGGGCAGTCAGCAATGGCAAACCCGAATCCTCCAGGCCCCTTGATCAGCGGCACACTCACCAGCTCTGGCTGCAGCATCCCTGCGGCAACCTCTCCCCGCTCCCCGTGCCGCCCGTTGGGCAAGGCTGCCACGACGGGTCTGCCGTTGGCATCTGTAGTGACATAGTGGAGCTCCTGAGAGGAGCCGTGAAGGACGTCGCCTTTCACGAGCAGCGGCTGCCCGTTGATGAGGGGAACAGCTGTCACCACCTCTCCACCATGCAGGTCCTGCTGGGGCTGGGCGGCCGGTGGGAGAGGAGGAGGTGGAAGAGGGTCGTCGCTGTTCAAATCCACATCTGGAGGAAGCGGGTAGCCACGGCAAAGAACCATGTCCACATACTGGTTGATGAGAATGGATTGAAACATCTGCACCACCTCTGGATGGGTTTTTCCCAGCACAGACATCCCGTTTATCTCAACAATCACATCACCTGAAAGAGAGGGAGAAAAGAAAGAGAGTGACCAGGGGAGCCTCTCTTCTGTATTTCATCTAGACATCAGGTCTCTGCATCTCTTTGCAAAGCACTTATTCCTTTCCTTTGTCGGCTGGATCTTTCTTCTAAAACGTCCCTTTCCTCTTCACTGCTCTCTCACATTTTTCATTTTGGCAGCTCCCTCTACCTCTTCCCTTCCCTTTTATCTTCAGTCTACCATTCATTCCTACTTTATTCCTGTCCCTCCTTCATACACTCCATTGTTGAACAGACCAGGACAGCACTCTCTGCCACAACTACACGGAAGGGAGAGGGGTGTAGATTTCCATCACATCGTACCATCACACACACACACACGCACACGCACACGCACACGCACACACACACGCACACACACACACACACACACACACACACACACACACACACACACACACAGAGCTGACAGCTGTTGGTTTATGTAGGCCGCCGCAAGGCAAAGGCGAGATCAGAAACTAAACAACAAAACCGTTACATGGCTTCACACCCACCATAATCAGGCTGTCTGCTATAAACCTATACCCTTGACAGTGCTGGAGTTGGTGTTATTGCTTTGTTGAACACACGGGACAGTGTTAGGTTAAGTGAACACCACAGAGGTAGTAATACCTCCAGGTGCATCATGGTAGCAATTGGCTGTAAAACATTTTTTTTGTAATACCACAAAAACTCATGGCTCCTCCAGCCTGCTGAATACACGCAGTGTGTGCACACGTGCAAAGGTTTTGCTCACCAGACGCCATCTTGTTGTCGTGGGCAGCAGGGCCGTCGCTGAGCACGTTTTTCACCTGCAGAAACTCGTCTGTGCGGTCACCTCCGATGATGGTGAATCCGAATCCCTGGGAGCTCTTCTTCAGCGCAGTGTGGTACATCTCACCCTTCAGTTCGCTGGGGTCGGAAGTGAAGCCAAACGCGCCTCCCTTGCCTGCAAACCAAAATGCACATGTGAGCACGCGTGTGTTAAATGTCTCTGTGTGAAAAGAGTGTGTGGCGAGGGAGATGCGAGAAAGCCTGAGTGAACGACGAGCTCTATCATACAAGTTAAACCTCCAAACAGAGCTTGACATCAACACAGATGAATGAATTCATATCCCTCCAGAAAGACAGCAACATCCATGTCAGCGTTGAACGTCGCCGACACGCATTACGTGCTGAGGATCAACATAGTAATTAGTCATTTCTAATTAACAGGCATGGTGTACATGCCTAAACTAGATAAACCCATCAACGGAGACCTTTTTGTGCAACCCTGCAGAGAGGAGCGCACACAGACAGACACAAACAATATAAACGTTAGCTTTAGATGCTAATTCACTTGTTAACTGTTTTGTGCTTTCACCTATCACTAAACTACGGAGCAGGACAGTGATATAAAACCTCTGACAGTGTGCTCTCTTATCCCATTCCCACCGCAGACAGCGAGTCAGAAAATAAAAGAGGTTTGTCACTTATAACTTGAGTAAGGAACAACTTATGGTCAGTGGCAACATCAATATAGACCAGCAGCTCGGCTGTGGCATACGCTGTACTCCAGATAACCAACTGTCAGGGTCACACTGAATTAAACTGAGCAGCTTTCCTATCTGGCATTACTGTGGTATCAGCACTTTAGATCATGGACACACCATTTTTCCATTGCAGCCTGATGGTCTATGGCCTAAACTGCATTATAGCTTGGACTCAAAAACACTAAAACTGAAGCCGACTGGTGATAAATGGTGAGTATATGGAGGGAATGTGATGTGGCTGTCTGTCTATGGGATGCCAGAAATATCATTATAGTTGTAGGAATGGTCCATCATTTTGTTTTAAAGAAGATACTAGTTTCTTTAATTCCAAAGACGAATAGTAGTAGTTTAGTACTGTATTACTGATCATATGTGTCAACAATAACAATAAATGTATTTTTATGTTTTGAAGATATTCCCAATAATATTCACTGTGTGTAGAGCAATGTGATAGAGATTAAATGAACATTCATTTAATCGATTTTTAAACATTCATTTCTGGTCAAAAGTAAACTGGTAGTTTACATCTCCGAAAGCAAAAAAACTGAATTTCACTGCCACCACGCTAGTTAAAAATGTAGTTAGACTACTCACTACATTAGTGTGTGTGAAGAAATTCACCAATAATTATTCTAGAATTGTCTTATTGTCATCAAAAGATCAAAACTAGCAATGCTTTAGTCTGTCTGTCACGGCCATTTATTCCTACAGACGAGTTTTATCTGTTAAAGAGGAAACAAAAACAATCCTGAAACAGCCTGGCACTGTAGTTCTCTTTAGCAGACATTGCTCAGGAGTAAATAGTGCATTTGTTGGGGACTATTTTCTGCCACGATTGTTGCATTAGTGAGTAATGCCATCAGGACGATGTGAGGTGGACTCAAAACAAACTATAGTGCCTGTGTTCATGGTAATGAAAGAAAAAGTCAACCAGTGTAACGGTTTTTGAACAACAATGAAGGAATAATAAATATTAAACTTGGGCTACGAAGGCAATACTTGTTAGTAGGATCAATCCATTGTTGTTTTTGGTCTTTTATTGACAATAAGAAAAATGATAGCACGTCACTAGTGGTGGTTCAACATAGAGTAAAAGGGTGAAAGCATGTGGCACATGTCAAAGGTTATGAATCATGCATAAAAAGGAGCGCTTTGGCCAAATTTACACTGGCCAATTTTATGTAACTTTTGAGAACTGCAGCTGAAATTGGATTTGAGAAGACTGCATCACTGCATATGTATGCCTCACCTGAAAATGACTGCGCTGTGTATGTGAATCTAAAGCTGCATATCTTCGTCCTATTCTACCTCGCCATCTCTCTCTGTTGCACACGGTGATTGGACAGCGACAATGTGCCTATTTCCATATGTAATTTTCTAAATCCCAACAGCAGCTTTCTAGTTTGGCTGAAAAGTAACAACTGCACATTTCCCCTCTCAGTTTTAAAAACACTATAACTTTCAGAGGCGTGTGTGAGGAATTTAAATGCAGGTACTCTCGTACGATCAAATGGTTCAGCAGTCATAAACATCCAGCGCAGACTGGAACGGCTGTGAGTGAGTGTAACTTATCACAGGCGATGTGGACTCCAGTTGTACACACTGTCGCATGGATCAAGCAAAGCTAATTTACATAATCGCATTCAAATTGCTTGAACAAACTCAAAAATAGGATGTTTTTTTTTCTTCTTCCCGCCAAGCGAGTGCTAAAATAACCATTATACTGCACGTTTGTGCGTGAATAGGAGGCAAAGGAGAGAGAATGAAACGGAGAAAGGAAGTGAGTGTGGCGTGTGCGAGCCTGTACTTGTGTGGGAGAGTCCAAGGAAGGTCTCTGTGCCAATGTTTGTGGGCAGACTTTGAAAGCCAGAGGCAGACAAAACCATCAGATCCGCCGCATCAAACAGCCACGGTTTTTGATTTCTCGTGTGTGACTCAAATGCGTTGTAAATCTCCAGCGACATTATTCAGCATAATTGGGAAGACATCTTACTTACTACATCAATGGAGCAACGGTGGTGGTCAATGCAAGGCCAACTAACAGGGAAATACCATGCAACACGTATATGAATATATATATATACACATATATATATACAAATATATAAAATATATATATATATATATATCCCTGCAAATCCATATGGGAAATCTGAATTCTGGCCTGAGGTGTAACCGTCGACTGAGGCTTTGGTTTCATCATAGCAACCCACTGACAGCTCAGTTAGGTTGTGTAATCGGTAATCAGGGGCGAGATGGCGGTTTCCACAGTCCCCACACACCTGAGCAGAGAAATGTCTGATTACGCTTGGCCTCTCTGACGTGCTGTTCCACCAGCTGTTGCCACATGCACCGCTAAAAGCCGGCCTCCTCCCCTGCATTCCCTCTCGCGCTCCCTGAAACCCTGCCAGCGCTACAAGCCTGTCTCTCTCCACTGCTGCGGCGCTGTAATCTATTATACATCCATTGTAATGAAAACATACTTAATTCATAATGTTTATTGCGGGAGAAGAAAAAAATGACTAGTCAACCTAAAGAACAGACCATCACTGCAGCGCCGACAGAAAACAGGTTCATTTAGACAATATATTACTGTCTGAGGCTACTTCAAGGTTGACGCGTTCAGCTGACCTTGTACGAAACAATGACATTCCGACTGCTTTCTATTCCCATAAAATAAATGTATCACCGCACACTGACTGAGGTGAAAGGGTTGCCCTCAGTACGGAGCGTAAGCTGAAGTAATTAAACTACATTTATGTTTTGAACAATTAGCTTATGCTCATGTCCAGAGTGATTTAACGCGAGTACAGAAATAGAATAAGTGATAATGTTCCACAGCTCAGATGACGCCAAAATAAAATGCCTGCTGTTCTTGAATATCATACATAATAGTGTACACAAGGTGGAAGAATTATCACACAAACAGCAGGAACAAATATATTTGTCATTTTCATTTAAGATGACTTTAGTTTTACTGGATTTTCTTGCTGCGTTGTTTTTACCCAGACAGACAATGACGAGTGTGAAAGTCAGAAAGCTGGTGGAAGTAATTATAGTTATACGTGTGCTTGCATGTCTTATAAACCTGCGGGAGGCGTCAAAAACCCACGAGGCAGGGTGCAATATGATATCTTGTGATGTCTTTAAAGGTCACTGTCCCATGTACTGGAGCAGAAATGTGGCAGTTTCTAATTCTGTGTGTCTTAAACTCAACTCCACTGCAGTTATGAAAGGCTGGGAGTTTTTTTTTTTTTTTCTTCTCTCTTCTCTCACAACAATCCAAATGGAGAGGAAGTTGAAGAAGGGGACAGGTTTTGTAGTGCTGTTGTTACCTTGGGAAGGTGCTGCAGCGGCTTGTTGGATCGCAGCTGTCTCCTGGCTCAGCTTCTTTTTTGCCTCCAGGACAGGGTTCTCAAACTGGGTTTTCTGGTTGATGTGGCTGCAACATAAACAGGCTCAGATTTAAGAGAAGAGACTTGCAAACACACACACACACATGCACGCACACATGCACACACGCGCGCGCACGCACACACGCCCACCTCTGACTTTTTAAGCTTACTGCGCCACTTTTCTGCAATTAATTATGCATGTGCCTTCCCTATAAAGGAACCATGATTTCCTAATACCGGGATGCTATAGTGGCACCATTATGAATACATTCATAAACACAGCACACATGAAATAAAGGCTGGCTTGCCTCCTCTTTATGTGGGGAAACTACTATGGCTTTTAGCATTCTTATATTGTCGGAATGAAACCCCTTACTGCCAGCAACATCCTGTTAATCTACAAAAAGGTAAACAGCCTGTTGTCCCGCTGGCATACAAACCACAGCCATTGTATCACAGTGAGCTCATTTCAAGCTAAAAACACTGGCAGCTATAAGCTCCATCTATATGCCATAAACTCTCCTTGTCCAAACAGTGAGAGCTTCTCTCCCGTGTCACTTCTCCTACCTAGGAGGGATTTTTTTTTTCTGCAGCCTGAGCAATAAAACAACGCAAGTTCACATTTTCTTTTCATCACAACAGATTGCTAGCTCTCCTTCCAGCCCCCTCTCTCCTCGCTCCATGCATTCTAGTTGAAAGTCTCCCCACATCTCTCTGCTGCTGTTACAATAGCCGTGTTTCACTGGTTTCCTGCTGGGGTGGTGAGTACAGGAACACATTTTGCACTCAGGCAAATATACAAAACAATATGCAGAGATAGATAGATATACACGGACTCACATTGCGCACACATGCTTATTACACATACACCGGCCGAGCACAACGAGAGCAGAATGAGAGTTGTGTTCACATATAGGTCACTGCAATGTCACCCGCCGAGTTTCATTTTGCCACCCACTGGTAAACAATAAGAAAATCTTGATCAGAAACTTCAATCGTTCTCCTCACTGGAGATGAAAGAAAATTGAGCCGAGTGCTATATCCATTTGTTTTTTTTTGTTTTTGTTTTTGTTTTTTTTAGAAAGTATTGATTTATGCCGGTCCACTGCTAATGTACACTAAGCAGTGTAATATGCACTCTGATCCTTCTGGTGAAATGCATTTGTGTGCGATGTGCATCTGCGAGGAACAGCTGGGACAACTGGAGTGCTTGGAAATAACATGCATCAATAAATCAATGAAACTTACTCGACATAGTATGTGCCGTACTGTGGATCGTCGATTTCCTCCCAGCCGTAAGGTAACTCTGCGAAAAAAAAAGAAAACAGTGAGCGCCCCTTGTGTTCGGAAAATATGCAAATAGGGAGCGCACCTGAAGATAACACAATGGAAGAAAGAAGAAGAAGAAGAGTGGGCATAATGTTCAGCAGGCAATCATCCCGGAGTTGTAACCCATTCAACATTGTGGTGAGGTACAGCGGTAGTTACCAGTGTATTTCTTTTCCCCCTGACTGGGACGTTTAGCATAAGAAAGGAGCCATGAAAATAGCCTACAATGATTTTGTGAACATTTCCGTGGTTTCAACAAACAGGCCGGCTGGAATGGCTGATGTACGTCATGCCCTGATGAACATATCAGGCAGAGGGCGAGAAAAAGAGCTCTTCACGCAAGAGAGAGCTTTGGAGTAGCTTTTCAGAAGCAACACACCAACTAGCGTTCTGTCCGCCTGTAAAAATCCATTAAAACCTGGCTGGAAGGTCCCACTCTTTCAGCCGTGGCCACTCTCTGTCTCTGCCTGCACTTAAGCCCACATTAGCATCCTGGGGATACAAAGGCACGTCTGGAATTCCTTAAAGTAGACCCCAGCTCTAGGTAAATTAGGCCACGGAGCTGAGGGTTACTCTTAGACGACGATGTCAACTCAAAGACAAGTTATGGAGTCTTATTTTAGCCTGGTTGGTTATTTAATAGCATGTGTGAAGTGCTAGATCATGTAATGTGGGGCATATACAATAGACGTATCCCCTTGTGTAAATACATGTGCGGTGGTTAATGGAATGACTGTATGCTTGAGTACACCCGCTGAGTAGTACAGCCTACATACCTCCATCCTCACACTTCTCAGGGGGCTTCGCCTTCTTCGCCAAGCGGGGGTCCAACCACGTGGTCGTCTTGGTATTGTGACTGTGGAGCACAAGAGCAGCCAGTAAGTATCAAACATAAAGACCTGTGCCAGGAGAGAAACTGCTGCTGAGGCACACGTAGCCAATAAAAGAAAAAGTGCCCCCCCCTGACACAAATAAAAAAACATACAGCTGTATTCTCCTGATATGCTTTCTTGCATAACAGTGACTGTATTCAGCAAGAAACATCTGATCCTCAGGTTGACGTGCAGCTGTCACATTACCGTGTTTATGGTTAGGTGGCCTTTCCAGAGGGGAGCGAAACACCCTCGAATGAGAAACCCGACGAACTTGCTTATCCTCAAATGTTTAAACAACTGGGGTGTGTAATCGGGAGTAAAATCACAATGGTCTGCTGATATCTTTGGAGACAAGTGGCTTAGAGCCCAATATGAATAAAAACACAGGGGCTTGCATGTACACACATGCTTGCAAGTACTGTACTGTGTGTACCCCCACAGACCCACACATACTGCATATAGACCTCTGAGAGAGTCTTGTTTACCGATTGTTCTAGGATCAAAGCATTGATTGGTTTAGTCTTTATGTTAGGCACACTTGAAGCGACTGTGGCAGTCAATCACAGTAAATGGGAGTATTTACACTGCAGCTCTGAGCTCTACTTACGCAATAAGTGGGGGGCCTAGAATGTCAGTCAGTTTATTATAGAAGGATCAGTGTGTGTGTATTTTACCCAATTTACTCTTTCTTTCCCTTGTATTTAAACATGTTGGCGTTGACCTGCTGTTTTATGTCACTCAGGGAAGATATCACATGCAGATCATCATTACAAGCCCAGGATGATGCACATTTGTTGCGCTAACATGCATCTATGGCAGCAGGCCATGTGTTTCCGACTGCCATGTTCATGGTAATGAAGAAACGTATGCACCCAGTGTAATGTTGAGGCTCGTTGATGTGTTTTTAATGGGCTTTTTTTTGGCAACATTTAAACAGGTCTTGGCCACACAGGCAATTCTTGTTCAAAGAATCAATTCATTGTTTTTAAATAGCATTTGTTTGCAAAGACAAAAATATGAAATGCGGCCAAACGTATACTTTTTACTCAGTTGCCTGTTTATTAGGTAAAACTAATGCAGTGTAATAAACCGTTCCTGCAATACATCCTAATTAATACAGGCTAAAATCAGTTTTAGTTGAAACTGCAGTTGTTTTTTTTTGGGGGGGGGGGGGTTTGATTGCATTATACTGACAGGTGTTATAATGATTTTGTTCAACCCATTTATATCAATGAGGGTGTGCCAAATAACAGAAACCTCTCTCTGTACCTTGCAATAAAACATTCCCAAATAGTTTATAATAACACAAGATACAGAAATGTTGTGAGTCCTCATATTGGAAGAGGATGGAAACTACGAACGTCTGGCATTTCAAAATTGTTAAATCGCATAAAATAAATAAATGACACACTAAAAATATTGATGCATTATAATTGATGCTCATAAATGAGTCAGTTGACTAATTGGTCTCATGACCGGTGGGTTGTGTCTTTCACTTACTCGATGAAGTAGACCATGCCGGTCTCCGTGTAAGCCATCTCCCAGTTGAGGGGCAAAGGCTCCAGGCTGTCATCGCGGGGAAGAGAGCTCCATGTACGGAAGTCCATGCTGCTGCTGGACTGGGTGTAGCTGGGCACCGCTTTCCTCCAGTCTGCCCCCTCTTTCAGCTCTGTAGAGAGAGAGAGAGGAAGAAAAAGAAACGGTAGAAAACGGGAGTGGATGGCTAGCCTGCAGGAACACCTCTGCCCTCCTGTTTTGCTGCGAGCTGATGCCGCTCATAGGATTTGCATGCGAGTGGTGGGGAGTGTGTTCGCCAAAGGGCTGTTTTGCATTTGCATGTGCACACAGTGTTAATGTTTATGCATATGTGTATGTGTACATTCCATGTGGGTTTTAATGATAGAGGCAGGGATTCACATTAGAGGGGGTTGCTGTATGATAATACTTCACTGTTGCTCTTCACCTATATGCTACTGCATTAGTAGAAAGTATTAATGAGAACCTGCTCTACAGTGAACATGAAACATACAACAAAGGCCCACTTAATTCATTTAGCATTTCACACCTTCCCTCAGAAGATGGTTATAAAGGGATGAAACACGGGTGCTTTTCTTTTTATGTGGAGCTCACCTCCTCACAACAGAGGCCTAAAGATGTTAGGCACACCACATTTCAGGGCAATGCATCATATACGGATCATTACACCTGAACTTTAGATTGAATACATATTTTCTAAAAATGCAAACGCCCCTTCAGCCGCACCGACATCCTAGTTGTTCGCGGCATCTAAAACACTTCCAGTACTGATAGAAAAACACACAGGTGTGCTTTATACTGAAATGCACAAACACGTGAGTGAATGCACCCGTGTTCCAAGAGCCATGTAAACACTTGAAGCAGCCTGAGGGCAGAGCCTGAAGGAGAGGTGAGGTTGCAAGGTTCACAGCGGGGGTGGGGAGAGGAGGGGGGGGGCGGGGGAGTGATAAGGACAGTCTGGGCGAAGATGGGGGAAAGCTGCAGCGAAGAGTTTAGAGACTTAGAGCTCACATTTTCCATTAACCTCTTTTTTTTCTTTTTTTTTCTTTTTTTTTTTTTTTTTTATATTCGACCATAACTCTGCCCATGTATGGCTGGTCTGAGACTGCTCTGCCACAGCTGTGGGCTGTAGCAGAGCAGTCATTTGTGACTGGTTTCTTTCCATAAAAAGAACTCCTGGATGTCTGGGCATCGTTTTCTGTTTGATTTCAATATGACAGAGCGGTTGGATAAACAGACTTTGGATTTCTGTGAATCCTTTGTACAGCTGAGCAAGCAGTGTTTGAGCCGTGACTGTCAAAACAATGTTTCATTCTGGAAAGAAAAATACCATTTTTAGCTCGGGTTTTGCCTCAGTGTTACCTCCAATTCTCTCACTATAATAACACAGGTACGGCGCACAGCATGTAACCCATTTCTGGTTGCGGGGCCGTTCTCCTTGTGAGCATTAAGGACATATGTGGTCCTTAGAGAGCTGAGGAGTTGTGCTGATTGATCACATACACGGTGTCCGGCTCGCTGGATGAGACTTTCTCAAGGTGACCTGTGCCACAGCGTATTAGAGGGTAACAGTAACGGCATTGCCAGCGGAGATTTACCAACAACAGTGTTGCCAGCAGCACATTTGAATATGTGTGTAAATACTCTCTCGCCGTCACTTTGGAGACAGCTTGTCAACCATGTTTAGTCACTACATGTGGTTTAGTAGCGGATTCCTATTAAAATGACTTGTGGTACAAAGTCATGCAGATATTTTTTGGGTTTTATTTGGTGTGACTACTTTCTGGAGTCATCAATAAATCATTTAGTCTATAAAACATCATGAAAAAGTTTTTTTTTTATCTGACGGGAGAGTTCCAAACTCCAGCAACACGACTTTATTGTCAGACCTTGTAAAGTTTCTGGAGTTGGAAACTCTTCAGACTTTTTTTTTTTTTTACTTCTCTAAGCACCTTGGAAGTAGGTGAAGTTGTGCCAGGAACCTCTACTCTTATTTTATCTGAATAACAAATCCCAAAGAGAGTAGTAGAGTTAACCAGAATGCAAGACAGAAGAATAGCAACAAATCTTCACATTTATTTTACTTTGCCAAATACTGCACCTTACACCCATCTTATTTTAAGATTTTCTACATATATATATATATATATATATATTGTATAAAACATTTTGCACTATTTGTAAATCTTTGCATCTTATACTGTCTCCTACTGTGGAACCATCACATTACCGGCGTTTTGCTTGAAAAATAAAAAGCTAACTGATTCTCAAAATTGTTGACGATTCATTTACTGCTGGTAGACTAATCGATCGATCGATTAATCATCGTGTCTCTCTGCGAAAAAACAGGGATAGCAGTGTTTCTGTTTTAATTTTATAATTTGTCAAAGCTGTGACCTCGAGGTCTTTGTGGTATGCTTGATTCCTGGTGACTGAGACTCGAACTGCGGACACATGTTACATTACAGGTCATTTAGCAGACGCTCTTATCCAGAGCGACTCACAGTGAACTAACTACAGGGACAGACCCCCTGGAGCAACTCGGGGTTAGGTGCCTTGCTCAGAAACACAATGGTGGCAGCCTGGTGTTGAACTCACAAACCTCCAGTGTTCTATTTAAAAGCCTGACCACTAGACCACCAACACCATATCGGGGCCTAACTATATGTAATCCACTTGGGTCAGAGAGGGTCAAGTTCTGTTGCCGCAGGTCTGTGTGCCAATATGTCTAAAATATGAGTGGTTCCAATATCCAAATGGAGAAAAGAGTCAGAGCCTTTGTTTTCTCTCCATCTGGGTCTGTTGAGGTGAACCGCATTTGAATTGGATCCAAAACCTCTGCCTGGGACGTAACAGTGTGTTTTTGGTTCGGTTCGTTTGTTGGTCTGTTTGTCAGCAGGATTACAGGAAAACAAATCGCCCAATTTTTATGAAACTTGGCAGGAAGGTGGAGCATGGGCCAAGAAGGAACCCATTAAATTTGGAGCATATCTGCATCATGGGGCGGATACACATATTAGTTTTTATTCAGAAATGTCTAGGACAGAGAAAGATTACAGAGTAATCAGACAGAGTACAGCACGATCTCCAAAAGTTAACATGATATTCTGTGCTTTGACATTTACTGACCAGGCAACCCATTGACCAGCGGGGGCCTCTCATCATCATCTTCCTCCTCAGGGACCGCGCTGTCCTTCCTGTCCATCTTGCTGACTGAGGTGGTGCGTTTCCTGGGGACCTCGCCACCGTAGTCTTCATCGAACAGCACCTGATCAACCAGGTCAGGCTGCACCAGGTTGGGCTCCGCTGGAGGCTTCGGGGTCCCATAGTAGTTACCTTATAAAGCAAATGATGGCAGGAGCAGAGAGAGGAAGAGGAGAATGAAAGACTTGTAAAAATAATGAAAGGATTATGAAAATATACAGATAAGGAGCCGAAGAAAAGACAGCTAGAGTGCAGACTAACATTAGGGCCGCAACCATTGATCAATTAGTTGATCGGCAACTATTTTGATCATCGATTAATTGCAATTTTTCATGCAAAAATGGCAAAAATGCAGTTTCCAGCCTCTCAAATATGGAGATTTACTGCTATTCAGTACAGCAGTGTTCACTGTCTGTTTGTTATGTGAGGGAAGGAGACACAGGCAGAGAGATCATCCACCATGTCTAACATCACTCCAATTCATCCGAGTTAAATCAGGTTCAATTCACTAAATGTCACACACCAGCACTCAAGGTGGACTATTTTCAAGTTTCAGAGGTCTGCTCCCTCTGCATGATTTTCACGTCTCCCTAACCCCCTGCTTTGTTTTCCCTCAATAACTGCACCACAGGGCGGTCATGACTCATGTAACATTAACATTACTTCACTTGGAATTTGCCAGCAACTAATTACACTGATCATTGAATACAACAATTATCTATCGCTCAGCTTGCTTCTTTTTTTTTTCTTCTCTAATGAAGAAAAACCTTGTGTTACGGATTATAAATATTCAGTGGGATAACGGTGCGCCGTGAAGAGAGGGGAGAGAGTGCAAAACTTTGTTAAATTATTTGCTCATTTAGCTCATGGGGTGATCCATCTGTGTATGGCTGGTGAGCAGTATGTGGAACTCAATTTAGGCATAGAATAAGTAATTATTCAACCTCCATTAGGATTATAAATAATGTGCATACTAATTTATATCCCTGCCATTTATAATGATTATTTGTTTGCTAAATGCTGCTCTGTCAGATATGTTTATGCGATAAAATGAAATTAATTTTTGGGCAATCCATTTGGCATGTCAAATATGTATTCGGTTCTTACTAAAAAGTGATCACCAGATTGAGTCTGTGATTTATAATTAGGTTAATTAAAGAATAGGGAGAGATACCGCTGGGACATTTTCAGCTATTTAATTAGCCTCCATAAACTCCGTCTTATTTTCAGTCGGACCTAGGTATTATGAACCTTTGATGTACTTAAGCGTGAACATGCTGACATCACAAATGCTGTACTTGTAAGAGCAACATTTATCAACTCCAGATCTTTTTATAGCTTGGTACAAAGCTGACAACAGTGTGCCTGCCAGGAAGAACAGAGGGCTCTGAGGAGCACATCGCAGTCATTCCAGCAGCTCTACACCACAACAGCCTTTTTGATAAGTGAGCCCATCTCGAGTAGGGCCTCATCTCCTCAGGCGCACCAACTACAATACACACAGTAAACTGGGTTAATGCAGCTATGCTCATCTTCCTCAAATCAAGGGGAAGGTTGAGGAGGAGAAGGAGGCTGGATGAAAGCCTGCTCCTCCCCTTGTCGCTCGACTCTCTGTGTTTACTAAGCGACACTCATCCGCATTTGTCAAAGATGGCTTCATTAACAGGGGTGGCACCGCGATAGCAAGGAGAGATTGGGTCTGCTGGCTAATCCCCGCCTGTCTCCTGCCGCACGCTGACATTCATCTGCCAGACGCTACGTCTGTGATTAATTACTTACAAACATGTCTCTTGGCCCCTGATAAATGTGTGTCGCTGATATAGAGGTGCGTGAAAGCAGCGCGTCAGTGAAGATTTGTGGCACCATTTGCCATTATAAATGGAGGGAAGCCTCATAAGCTGATGAGCAGGGGAGCTTGTCCGACGTTACTTGTGATCCTCGTGTCACAGGGTTGATGAGCCAGGAAGAGCGAGCCTCCTCTTTCAAAGTACGTGCAAGCAATTTCATGGTGGTGGAATCAGCTAGCCGTAATGAAAAGACTCTCGTTGTCAAGGGCACTATGCATAAGTTACACAAGGTCATGAGCACACTTTCATCTTGCTAAGATCATGAACAGACAGCCACACAGTCACAGATACACACAGCCATCCAGCCAGTGCACTTGCTGCTAATGCATGAGTTCTGTACTCCCGTCTCACATGCAATTTTATCTCCAGGCCTGTTTTCCCTTCCTCGTTAAAATCCGAGTCATTATCACAATGGGGATCCAAAACAACCTATTTGACGTGGATCTCGATTTGGCAGAACTTTACATTCCCTGGTAGCAGATTAGAAATGTCCTTTACCAGAGAGAAAGAAATAAAAAACCTCTTTTTGAAAATTAAGGCAATTTTTTCGAAAATCAAAGGTTTTATGAAAGTTGGTCATTTTTCGATAAGCGAAGGTTTTTTGAAAATTGTGGTAATTTTTTGAAAATCCAAATTTATTTTGAAAGTTGAAGAATTTTTAGAAACTCTAGGTAATTTTTTCAAAATCGAAAGATATTTTTTAATATTAAGGTAATATTTTTGAAAATCAAAGTTTTTTTGAAAATCGTGGTAATTTTTTCAAAATTTAAAGTTTTTTTTGAAGGTTGAGATCTTTTTTTCAAAATCGAAGGGATTTTTGAAAATTAAGGTAATAAAAAAAAAATTGAAGGATTTTTTTGAAAATGAAGGTCATTTTTTTTGAAAATCAAAGGTTTTTTGAAAGTTGAGATAATTTTTTCAAAATGGAAGGTTTTTTTGAAAATTGAAGCCATTTTTCGATAATCTAAAGTTTTTAAAATCAAAGATTTTTTGAAAGTTGAGTTTATTTTAAAAAAAAATGTAAGATTTTTTTGATAATTTAGGTAATTTTTCTCTCGAATTTCATTTCCCTCCAGTCTTGCACTTCACTGCACTGGATTATTCCGTTCTTGCCCAGCTGCTCTGCTCCGAGAGAGTGACCCAACCTGAACCTTTAGAGGCGCCGAGACTGAGGAGGGACCAAGAGCCCAGAAAAGACTTGCTCTCAGCGCCTGGCACAGATTGCTGATGTGTCTGCTTGGCAGGCAACCTGGGACCCTCCGGACCAACATGGAGCAGCCAGCATGTACCCAACAATCAGAGAGCAGCCAGGACACCTCAGAAACAGTCTTAGCCTGGCGAGCATGCATGCGAGTTGTGTCCTGACCTCTGAGCAGCCTTCTTGAGAGGATGTGGGGGATTTACATGGTCATGGCTGGCAAGATGATTGATAAAAGAGTCAAGAAGAAGATGTTTAAGTTGAAATGATGTGTAAATGTGTTAAATGACTCTCATCAAAATATTTTCTAGGTAGGGGAAAAGCGTTATACATGAACCAACCATGAACCATTAACATAATGAGCATTCAGGCAAGTCATTTGGGACTATTAGTGAGACCATTACCATTAGCTAAGAATCCCATTAGCTCAGTACCTTGAGTACAACTCACTTGCTGTTGGCTTACAAACTGAAGGTAATGCATGAGTTCTTCACACCAACGTTGACCTGCACAAGAGGATGTTTGACCTTTCCTCTTTGCAAAGACTGCGCTTCAACCACAACCAAATGGAGTAAATCCCATTCCTCGATCCAATTACTTCCAGCTCCTCTTTGAGTTCACTGCTGAGAGATCAGCACTCTCTGCCACAGTGGCCATGCAGCGCTTGTGCTGACTGGGTTTTAGAGGAAGAGTTGAGGGGGGGACAGTGACTATCGTTGTGTTGAGTTCTCTCTTAGGGATAGTGTCCTCAAACCTTCTAACATTTGAGGAGCTAATCCACACATCTGAACACAGCCAAGGCAGTTCTGCTTCCACTGCGACGGGAGGTTTTCATTGGGAGCTAAGGGGCTCAGCATGCCTCTATATCA
Source organism: Bovichtus diacanthus (assembly GCA_943590825.1). Classification (NCBI taxonomy): domain Eukaryota; kingdom Metazoa; phylum Chordata; class Actinopteri; order Perciformes; family Bovichtidae; genus Bovichtus; species Bovichtus diacanthus. Next base: position 2,283,940 of record CALSBV010010288.1, read on the forward strand.
ACTCTCTCTCTCTATATATACTGTATATATTATGCTCTTCCTCAGTTTGGTCGCCATTTCTCCCTCTCTACTCACAGTCAACCTGTATATGAAAGTGTAAATCCCTCCTGGCCTCAGCTCACAGATGAAGGACAGCTCGTGGGCAACTTCACAGCGGCTGAAACCAGATCTTCCAGTTCTTAGATGATCTATTCCAGACACAAGGAAGGACGGGTTGTGCGCGTGCGCGTGCGCGTGCGTGTGCGTGTGCGTGCGCTTCAAGGACAAGAGGTGGGAGGGCGACTGAAACCATATCACAGCGATCAGAGACTGTAGGAAGAACCTCCCTCAACAGGCCCTTCACACATTACAATAAGCACTTCACCGTCCATAAATGCACACTCACAAACTTCGACAAACACACTTGTGCACACTCAGAGAAAGCTACTCTCAGAGTTAAGGCGCTTTCTCACTGGATGAGGATTTGACTTTATCTTTTAATTCTCCATCCTATAGGAAGCACGAGACGCAGCTGAATGGGACCGAGTGAATGGCGCAGAGAGGGTCCATTCACGCGACCAGAGGTTGTCCCTAAAGTATTTTTGAAAAATCCCCTCCCATTTTACAGCAGCCTGGATTTGCAGTAAGAAAGAATGAGCTTAAAAAGAGAGGAAGATTACCATGTTATTGCTATAATCATTGCGCAATGTGAGAGAAATCCTCCGTTCCAATCCCCTCATGACACAAATACACTGCAACCGTCTGACTTTCCAAGACCTTTCAATGCAGGGCAAGTGCTTATTCTCCATTGTTGTATAAGGTGTTAAAACTGGTAAATGCAAAATATCCCTCCTTGTGTAAACTTCTTACTGGAAAGAACATGACTGGGCTTGTCTACTTGTTGTAAAATATCAGTCGCCACTGACATGCAGCCAGATGCAGTTCATATGAACATAAATTATATAAAAGTTTTTTTTTTTTTTTTTTTTTTTTTTTTTTTTTTAAAGAGTGAAGAGGGTAGAGAGGAGGGGGTACTTTAAAAGCTCTTAAAAATTCAAATTCAAGTTTTGGATGCCTGCGGTGAGCAAAAGCTTGCCGGCTGTGTCTGTGAGAGGAGACACGGTGTGAAAAGGAGGAGGTTGGTTTATTGGACTGGTTTGCATAAAGGTCACAATCAGGTGCTACAGCTGCTCGCATGCTCAGACTCTATTGTGCGGCCATCCACTTATATTGAACGGACCGAGACGTGCTGGCACAGATGCATAAACACACAGAGGCACGCACATCCTGCACTGACAAATGCAGAATGTACATGCATGCGTTATATCTGGTTCTAAAAGGCTGGCTGGCGTTTACTCTTTGGTAAATGGAAGGTATATATTTAATCCCTGCTTACAAAAAAAAGATACACCCTTGTCCTGATTTCTACAGAATTTCCATTTATACTTTAATATAAAGTCTGCATACTCCAGTGGCCCCATTCTACACACAGTGCGGAGGAACAGAATGGCGGAGTCCATCTAAAGGGCTGTGAACATCGCTGCTAACCTGACTGTCACTTCTAACCAGTCTTTAATTATGTTTCCCTGATCAATACATTTGGTCCCACTTGTCACATTTCACTAAGGCCGGATATAAGCCATTATGACTGTGAATATCGAGTTTGCGCTCACTCCATTATAGAGAGCTGTCAGTGTGAATCACGTTGAGAAACGCGTACAGGTTTCCCATAATCTCGTGACACTGTGGCGGTACCTACCATCATAGGTCCCACTCTCCAGTAAAAGTCCACTCTCCTCCAGGATCCTGAAGTCTCCGCCACTGATAAAGTTGTAGTCCACTCCAGGCACCTCCCCCTCTCGAGGAAGCCGTGTGGTGCCTGCACAAAAAAAAAGAAAATACATGCACATAACATGTTCTAGTTAAGAGGTATAAGCGCTTTGAGTTAATGACGTTACTTCATGAAATGCGTTTTGAAGTTTGAGGTAGTTGGTTGTATTTTGCTTTTGTTGTGGAAAAGCCTTGAAAGTGAGCTGATAAAAGTCTCATTCGGCTCCAATTCTTTATCAAACACATTCTTCCTGTCTTCCAGTGTAGCAACACAATGTGTATACATAAAGAGTGTGGCTGCAACAAAGTTTTATTTCACTACACATTTCACTATATTGCTGTTTTATCTGCACTGTCCCTTTGCTGTTGTAGCGCTGTAAATCTCCCCCGCTGTGGGACGAATAAAGCTTTTCTGAGTCTGATTTTTGAGAAAATCTTCAACGGGCATTCACGGGGTACGGAGTATCCAGTCTGTGGGCAGTGTTTTTGTGATCCATCTCTGTACGAGGCTGCAGCACATTTCACTAAAGGGTGGACTTCTCATTTTTTGAACGAAAACCCCAAAAGACCTTGGTGCCGTCCAGTGAAAGGTTGATGATCGATGAGGGTCTGTGGTGATATTCTTGTAATTGTAATCCTCTATGAGTTGTTATTATTTGGAGGTTCTTGATGTATGGACTGGCTACAGCTCAAATGAAGACAGCAGCCATGTAACTAGTGGATGTTAAATATGATGGAAGCAGTGGGTTGTGTAACCTCCTGGAGGAGTTTAGGCTCACTCAGTCCCACAGTGGGCAACATCAATGCAAATGTCACAAGGCCATTCTGAGTGCAGACTTTGCTCCTGTGGTGAAGCTACACTCTATTTCAATACTGATGGGAGGGTTTTTTCTGTTTTTTTTTTTCCATCCAGGAAGAATAACCACAAGGAACAAATGGACACCAAATGATTACATTAGCATGTGGATTATGTAAACCATATTCCATGAATAAATAAGTAGGCCTGTGCTACGATTGCACTCAAGACTAATTAGGTGGCGTGTCACCAAACTTGTAAAGTCCATAGAAATAGCCTCGGCTGAACAGGAGGCAGGACAGCAGTTATTTATTGCACGGGAGGCTAAACAAAGCACGTAGCACGAACCAATCATCAGTGCTACATTCCATGGCAATCTCTGTCACCTAAATTTACTGTCGCCCATGGTTATGGAACCGATTTGTTCATTCACTCGGCCTAGTGAATCCCTTTCAGGGTCGTGGAGGGGACAGTGGGGTGAGGGTAGGAGGAAGGCTGAGAAACACCAGTGCAGGCCACCAGTCGATTCCGAAAAAACAGGCGATTTAAAATTTCAAATCAACCTGACTTTAGTGTCAGAGGAAATCAGAGCACGCTGAGGAGCCCTGCAGTGGCACGGGGAGGAGAGAAGATACAGACTCCACACAGAAAAGATTACCAACTGAAGCTGGCGATATCTCTTTTGTGAGATGAGTCAGAAGGAGATGTGTCAGGATCAGAGTTTAATGAGTGAAAACCCTCTCACACAAGTCGTTTGACCCTCAGTGTCCCTGCATACATCACACCAACAAACAGCAGCTGTGATTGCTAAAACTTTAATAGCATATAGCATACTGTACGATGTATGTAGCATACATACAGCTACGATGGGAGCTCATTGAAATATGTTGTCACATCTCCCAAGTAGATTCCTTGACACTTTGTAGAGTCTGCTGCAATTAGCAGTGAAGCCTCTGTGCAGATTGTTGTGGCCCAATGGCCTATTAAATAACTTTATGTTGCTATTTCCCCTTTTGTTTTTCCGCTCTTATATATTCTGGCTAATTGGACTGTGACAGCTTCTCCGCAACCGAGCAGTGGAGTAAACGCACAGTTCGAAAAAAGGAAATATCAGAGAGGCTTCCTTCCGCAGTGCGCCTTGATACGGCGCTTTGCGTTACCGAAAGCAGTTGACATTGCCTCGTGTGCGAGAATGCCGGCCTCTGCTGCTTCTCATTACGAACGCGTTCGCCAGCCCGCGCTGGCTCTGGTCACTCAAAAAGGTCCCCTGTAGCCCAATTATTTGAGCCACACTTATGTACCTGCCAAGTAGCTCCCCGAGCCATCAGCCCGGATGTCACACCGATTTATACACCATACGCCTCCTATTGTGGATCAGTCGCTGACAATATAATGAGGGCTTCCTGAGCTTTGAGGGTACATCCGACTGAAAGCAGCAAATCTTTTATCGCGGGACTTTGTAACATCCTGTCATACTTTCCCTTTCAATACGGGCGTCGACACTTTGGATATGCCTTCAATTAACTGTCGGAGACTGCTCCTTCAAACGAAATGCTCAGTGTATGTTAAAAAGGTGCAGTCGATACGCTGCAGCTAATTAAACTAGACAAGAGAGGGGTGCGGATATAGAGAGGCGTTATCAAAGGAAACAAAGACTTTTTTGTCAGAAGACAAAGTTATTCACAGTGTTGGTTAATACAGCAGGAAATGTATTTGTATCGTGCAGTGCTGGCACATGGGAGCATGTTACAGCGTTAGAAAGTTTTCTACATTTTGGGAGATGAGCTTAATCGCTTTCTTGCGGAGTGAGATCAGAGGATGGATGCCACTCTCACGTCTGAGCAGTAAATATGAAGCTGCAGCCAGCATCTGGTGTGCTTGGCTCAGCGTAAAGACTGGAAACAGGAGGAAGTCTGCCCACCAGCACCTTTAAAGTTGACTAATGAACATGTTATACTTTATTTGTTTTGTTTGATCCGTGCCATAACCAAAGCCGCCGGTTGCCTGGCAACCTAACAATGGAGACAAGACTACAGCAAATCAGTTTGTGCTCTGTCGGGCATATAACCCACCAACCAAACATTTTCACATTTCACTTTTTGTACGGATTACAAAAATTAAGACATAATGTGGATTTTATTACCTTTGGACAGGTTTCCAGTCTTTATGCTAAGCTAAGCTGCTGCTGCTTTGTTTTACTGCTATTGATCCTTTCATCCAACAAAGGAGCACATTTCCCCAAATTTCAAACGATTCCTTTAATATCACGGCCATTACAGCCATGTGTTTACATGCGTCTGTGTATGTGCGTCTACCCGGGAGTGAAACAAATTGTCACTTTAGTCTTGCAAGGTCTCACGCCTGTGCACTGCTGAGACTTATTTTTCAAACTGTCTGGCTTGAAAGGATGTCACGATGGAAACATCAGAGGTAGTCAGTCAGAAATGGCAGGCCATAAATTTAACATGGTGATTTCATGCATAGTTTTATGTTGGTACTTCCAAAAAAAAGAAGAGAGAAAAAAAAAAAGAAAGAAGATGGCTTAGAGCTTTGCTGTGGAAATGGCAAGGAAGTAAAAAGGGAAGAAGAGAAGAAAGCGGATCATTACAAAGCCAGTCTTTTAGTCCTTTTGTGAAGTGTTCGGCTTTAAGATACCGAGGCAAACTCTGCCGTGTGGCTTACTCTGCTGGTTGTGAAAGAGAGTATAGCTTGTAATATTTAACAAGAAATACAAAACTACTTACACGTCAAATATCTACCATTATTCTTTTATCCTAAAATATAATATTTGTCAACTGAAGAGGCGAGGCGGGAGAAGGAGCATCCTCTCCTAAAATGGTTACAACGAAGCATGCGGAAAGGTCACATAGTACAGCTGTATGTGTACCAATTCATCCCTGCAGTGTGTGCCTGTGTGTGAGCGAGTGAGAATTGTGTGAGATCAAACTCCTTTCTGCCCATCTCTCATATCAGCGGGGAGCTGAGGGACTGTGTGTGACCCAGAGCTTTCCGTCCTCTCAAAAAAAAAAATAAATAAATAAATAAAAAATCCTCCCCCTTTTGTCCTCTCCAGAGCTCTTGAAAGCCTCCTCCAGCTTTTCCGTAAGAGTCCAAATGAGATGAAGACGGTCCCAAGACCCAGTGAAGGAGACTCGGGGATTTACCACACACAGACAGTGTGTGTGTGGTGCAGAGCTTCCTCTCTTTTGTCTCTCTGCTCCTCACTTTTCTCTCCTATCCCACCATTGCAGACCACACTCAGTGTGCGTCCTTCTCTCTTTCATTTCAATTTGTACGTTCACGTTTTTAGGTTTCATAACCCGGCCTAAAAGTAGAAAAACTAAAATGTTCCTTATTGCCCCAAAGTGCTGCGGCTCAGGAGAACTGACCCGGTGGTGTTGGTTGTACTCAAAAAGACAGCGCAGATTAGCCGCAGTCGTATCAGAGTACAGCAGCATGACTGGTAGTAAAGTGAAGTGGACCATTGGCACAGTGACACAAACCGCCTCTGCTAATCCTCTTGCTGTCTGCCTGATTGTCACACACATCTCGGCTATAAATCCACCCTCAGATATGCTTATTTATCATCAATGTGTGATGTCCAATACATTAAAGCAATTGTTTGGCATTGAAATTTGTCATTTCATGGCATACCACTACTCTCTCAACCCGCCTCGTATACTTCTACCCAGAGTATTGATTTCCCACAACGGGAAAATGATTTCTCAAGTTTCAGTGGCAACAAAGATGAGGACTCCAGCATGTAAAGCACGTTTTGAAGGGCGAAGCTGATAGAGCGTTAGAGAACAACTGCAGTAAGAGCAGGAGAGTGAGCTTTGGGAGTTCAGAAAAATCAACAGACAAGCCTCAACAAGCACCTTCTCTTTTGGCTGCATTGCAGTCTGGTTAATGTCAGTTTGGTCAGTTATCTGCAGAAAAACAAAAACAGACCTGGAAATGCATGCAGAGATAAGTCTTTTCTTTGGAACTCTTGAGCAAGTCGCTCAGCGGATATTTAGATTCCAAATCTGCGTATAAAATGTGTGTGTATACAGTATGTTAATGTAATTAATGGCAGGGCTCAATCTGGGAGCCACAACTGCTCTTAATCAACTGAAATATATATATATACCCAGTATATATATATATATATATATATATATATATATATATATATTTGGACTTTCTTAATGCAGCTGATGTCGGGATGTGAATACAATACAATTAACATTGTGGCTTAGTTTTTTGAAATTTAAGCATTAAAATCTGTCATTATTACAGTGGTTTTTTAATAAAATAATTTAGCTTCTTTAAACGTCCTATTTTATTCTCACTTTTTTTTTTATACTTGACATGTAACCAAGATCAACTTTGAAATATCAGGAAAGCTGCAAACAGAAAGAAAAACCGAGGACAGAGTGTTAATAAAAAGGCAAGAAAAAAAGAATTTCCAAAAGTAATTGGAACAGAGAACGAGTGAAAGTGAAACTGAGAGGGTGAAGGATGGACGACTGAAAGCGAGCGGGTGAATGATGGAGGTGCCGTCCCTGTGCGAGTCCTGGTCTCTTGCTCATTAAGACAGTAATTCAAGCCGGGGATTAGAGAGTCAGACTCGCGCAGCAAGCCCACTGGCTGCGGATGATGAATGGTGGTTGCGGGTCGTAAAACCTCAACGACCGGCACTATTGTACATGGAAACTAGAATTGCCACCTTTGCAGTTGTAGTTTACATCCATGTCTGTCCACACTCGTAGAATACATGTAAATATATGTATATTTTAAGACCTAAAATAAGAGACATCTTGTAAAAGTTGTGTAGTGTATTTTTTTGGCCGCAATTGAAATTATGACTACATTGATAGGATGTATGATTCCGGTGAATAACTTCCAGTGAGAAACACGGCGTCTTCGCTGTGTAACGGGATCGTGCAGATCTTCAAAAGTAGTTTCTGGAAGTCATTTCAGTCGTACGAGCACGAGAACCGCACGGAGAGGCAGAGGGAGAGAGACGGCACCGAGCGATGTGTTTAATACGGACCTGCCACAGTGCATTCAACCCGCAATTGACCCCTTCATATTGATGCTGAAAACCTGCGCAGGCCTATTTTTCTTCCCACACAGAAAATTGATCAGGAATCAATAGGGGAATCGATATTGGCATCAATACAATCTTATCAATTCCCCTTTCCCTAGTGGCGACATCGAGGCTTGGAGGTCAGCAGTCTCAGCATGCTGTTAAGGAGGATCTGGACAGTGTGGAGGCAGTGGCGGAGAGGAGGACGGTGAAGAAAATCAACCCTTCTCACTGTCTCTCCAACGAGCTGTGGCAGATTGGCAGCAGAGAGAAGGATGAAGGACAAGATTAAATGCCTGGGAGTTGGTTCCTCATCCGTGGCGCGGGTCTAAAGATAGAGGATGTTGCTTGCCGAGTCAAATTCCGTGTCTGTGTTCATATGCTTGGCCAACAAAGCCGATTCTGATAGAACACAAAATTGGATCCATGACAGAGTTTAATGCTTCACATATGGATGTTGCTGCAAAGAAGCTACAAATGATTAAAAAAAAATAAATAAAAATGTGGATGCTTCACACACATCTTCGACCCAGCAGCACAAAAGATCTATTCAACGACCACATTTTCAAGGCGGGCACCCAGGATTAGTGTCAGCGATTCAGTATCCGACCGAAATGTGAAATATTGTCACAATCTCCCCTGAGGTGTGCCGTTGAATAATGGCCAGAAAAAGTGTTCTTGCGGAGCATTGTGATGTCACAGTGAAGTTGACCTTTTGGATATTAAATGTCACCACTTCATCATTAATGAAATGTTGTCTCAATTAGCATATGAATTCTTGAGTTATGGCCAAAAAAAAAACGTGTTTCGTGAGGTCACAGCGACCTTGACCTTTGACCAACGAACTTGGATGATTTCATCCCAGAGTCAAAGTGGACGTATGTGCAGAATTTTGAAAAAAAAAAAAAAAAAAAAAAAGAAGAAGAAATCCCTCAAGGCGTTCCTGAGACATCGCATTCATGGGAGTGGGATGGAAGGATGGACGGACAACACTAAAACATTATGCCTCCGGGCACAGCTATCGCCGGCGCGGAGGCATAAATAGAAAGAAAATAGAAAAGAGAAAAGCAGAGAACGGGTAGTGTGTTCAGGTGGATGTGGGTGACAGAGAGCAGTGCAAGCAGGCGAGTGTGTGTGTGCGTGTGCGTGCGTGTGTGTGCGTGTCTGTGTAAAAAGCAGGCGAGACTGACTTTGTTATCCTTGGAAGAGAAATCACTAATGAGTTTTGTAAAACTCTATAATCATCTTTTGTTCATCCACTACAACTGACCTGATATACCCAACGGAGCTTGGAAAAGAAAAATTCAATAACAATTCAAGTTGAACTCGACGGCCCAGGAAGCAACCAAGCTCAGAACGTGAGTGACAGGTATATGAAAGAAAGAGGGAGAGCGAGTTAATGAAGGCAACAGACAAAGAAGAAGTGGTTGAGGGGGGGGAGGGGGGGAGAGAAAGAGAAAGAAAAGGAAAAAAAAAAAAAATAACCCAAAGAAATTAAATATACATGAAAGGTAAGCAGTTTACTTCCTAAAAAAAATGTCACACTTGTGCATCCAAGTCCCCTCTGAACAAGACAGAGAGCGACTTCCAGCCCGCGGCGGCTGGAGAGCAGAGACGCTGCTTGTTTGTGACAGGTCTGCGCCTGAGAGTCTGTCATCGCCTGAGGAGCAGTCGCTCTGCATGTGACTAAAACCTTGACTACACTCAATTATGGCGCTCCTCCGAGCAGAGGCAGTCCTCAACCGGACGTGGGAAATATTTCGGCAACAAAAATATCTGCGTGAACGTCATCACAGTTTGAGGATTACAGATACCGCGTCATCGTCACGTCTCCCGTTGATGCAATTCCACTTCCACGCGTCATCTGGTGTTTTACAAATGCAGTGTATTATCTCTGTAAACACCAGCAGAGTGACGAGAGGAGGCGTCTTTAATTCACTTAGTGGTTCAGCCCCTTTTTAATAAAATGGAATATGAATTACCTAGCCTTTTTAAACTGATAATCATCTTTGCTGCTACTGTAATTTACACTCCATCTTTACACAGACAGATGGTGTTTTCGTGAGAAAAAAAAAAAAACAAAGTAAGTCTTTTAGAGAAAATGTAATTGCAAATGGCAAATAACCTGCATTCCTGCAACCCACACAAACCTTAATCAGGATATTAATTTACACCTTTACAGTACTAACAGCCGTGTCACTCTAATTTAGGTAATTTCCATGCTTTTCATTTAAAAGATTACAAATATTCAAGCTCATAAAAGCCAACTCAAGAAAATACAGAGTGTCAGGCTGTGATGTGAAATGTGCTTTTTATTTCTCAGCTCTTGGAAAAGTGACATTTTACAGATAAAAGGGTTTTTTTGTCCGCATTGTAAAAGCAAATTGTGCACTACTTATTTACTCCTAATGCATTTTATGCAGCAATTATACAGACTCTTAGATCAACAGCTGTTTTGCAATATTAACATCAAATAAAAAATGAAGAAATCTTGCAATCAATTGACATTTCCATTAGGTTTGAATTACTGTCACTCTGAAAACGCACGCAGCTGCTTTGCGGTGGCTCTTGGCAGTCGACAGAACCAACCTATTTTTTTTAACACTCCATTACTGATCACAGCAAAGAATAATAGTTGGTGATGGACCCACTGAGCAGGATGTCAGGGAGGGAAAGCTGAGCAGCAGAGGGAAAAGGGTTATTTATGGAAATAATATAGCTTTGATCACTGTGATGATACGGCACCGAAGTAAATAAGTTACGTGGGGGTTAGAGAGTTGTCCTTGGATGAGTTGCTATGGTGACATTGAAACGTGTGTGTTTTGCAGATTGTGTGACAGAGAGCTTTGAGGGGATGATGTGCGAGTGCAGTGAGCGTGTGTGTGTTTGTGACAGTGGTGAGCCTATACACTCCTGTGTAGCGTAATAGAAAGAGAACACATAAACGCAGCATCCAGTGGCTTGGATTCCCAGCTGTGTGACGCATACAGAACATTCTCATTGTTCCCTTCAGATGCTTCGGATAAATAAATAAATAAAAAAAACACATATGCACTGAAAGTAGGTTACACTGTGCATTTCTGGTTTGCTTTGTGCTTGCAGGATTTTTTTGTTGCGTAGTGAATGAGAGCTATGGATGCAGTCCTACTACATGGTGTACTTACAGGGGATGGTGCGTAGGTAGAGGTTGTCCCGTATGATCTGTTGGAGCTTGTGGTCCAGTGAGCCCTTCTGAAACTGCAGACTGAGGTAGTGGCGCAGGTCCGTGTTCAATACTTTACCTGCAAAAACAGAGGCAGAGGCAGGAAGGGTCAATAAAAACATGGCGGCGCTCTCTCTGAAGGGTTTATGTGTAAAAGGAAATCTATCCAAGTGACATGTACCCTCACGAAGTGATCGATACCACAGAACTGAACTGTTTTCCTACTTGACAAAACGGTTACCCTTTTAGAGAAGAGATGTTTAATTGTTGGGTATTTTCCACAGATAGAGTGCTTAATATCATAAATGTCATTATCATTAAAGTGGTAAATCTCGAAGACCGTCATTTAAATAAATGTCACGGTCTGATGCCGCAGGAGGCATCACAATGGTGATTGATCTTATAACCCACTAATGAAAGTATTGCAATATTTACTATTATTCATTATTTACATATTTGCAGTTTTACAAACCGGGTGTCTGTCGAGACATTGCTGGAAAACAAAAGCTGCATTACGGTTTTTTCTCCATTGTATACACACAGAACTATGCACGCCATTCTGAAAACGTGCCGCTCATGTATCGACAGCAAGACTCAGACGGCTAAACTCTGAGCACACTTCATTTGTTCCCATTCAAAAAGAAATTCCAAGTCAACGGGACAGAAATCTTAATTGCCACTTTTATATCCGAGGGATTTAGGTGAATTTCTACATAATTCCAAAATGAACATATTCAGTTAAATTCAGTTACATGAGGGAATACTAAAGGCAGTGCAAGCTACATTAATATGAACACAGAGAACATACTGTAGGTTATAGGTTAAGTACATTAAAAGGGACGTTACCAAATGAATGCTTTCATTGGTTTTCATTTCACATCTGGTTGTATGACGGTGCAGAGCTCAGCTGTCGGTTTAAGCAGGCCACAGTTATCCAGCAAAACCATCACCGTTCTAATTAAATTTTAAAAAAAAGGGGTCGCTCCGGGTGCAGGTGTATTTCTTTTCCGATTGTGTGACATCGTAAGCAGGTCAAATAAACGAAACCGTCTCGAAGCCCTTCGGACAAACTCAAACTCACGGCGATCACAATATATGTTTTTTCCGGTACTCAAGCTTTTCACTCAAGAGTTGCAATATTGCCCACAGCATTATACATACGGTGTGCCCGCATGCACAGTATGCATGGCCACCTGCTCCGTCTAGCTGAGAGCTTAAATCCTTGTTGGTTCACCTTTTAATTCCAGTTTGATCACTGTGGGGGGATTGTATTTGATGCGGAGGGCAAAGGTTAAACAGATTATTAAACTCTGATCTCTTCTGTTAAATCCATTTTTTACGATTAAGGGTGAATGGAATTGTTGAATACGAAAGAGGTTACAGAAGGATATTTGGCCTTGAAACACTTCAAAATGTGTTGAGGAAAAAAAAAAAAAAACACGTGCTGTACGAGAAAGCTCGCGAAGAAAGAAATTCCAAGGACACACTGGACTAAGCTGAATTCATTTTCATCAGCGCTCACATAATCTGTGACCCAAACGGCTAAGAGACAGGCGATGGACGCCATAGGCTCCACTGTCTTTACAGTTTCCACAATCTCGCACAAGCCTTTAAAAAAAAAAAAAAACTTTTCACCAAAGATGTGCAATGCCACAAGCTCAAAAGTGAGGCGCCAGAGAGTTTCATGAGAAAATCTGAAAAAAAAGATATCGCCTTTGCTCTCAGCTCCCAGAAGCCTTTGTAAAAACAAAGCAAGTTCATGCAAAGTTTGAGGCAGAGGAAGACTTCAGAGTTGTCATACAAAAGCAGGGGGAAAAAGTTTTTCTCTGAAAGAACATGATGAGGAGTTTTGAAAACAGGAAGAGATCTTCGGCGTCTGCCTGCCCTCAGTTTCAGTGTGAGCCTCATCTTGACAGACGGGGGAGAGTGGGCTTTGAAACAGTTTGACTACAGAGAAGTAATCATTTTTCCCCCCCCCCATTTCTCTCTCATATACTCTCTGTCTCTCTTTCCCTCTCTGTTGCACACACAGACCAAACTGTGCTCAGCACGATTCCTCTCTGCATTGCTATGAATACCAATCAGCAGGACTAAAGATGAGATCTTGCTACTGTAGATGTACTGTATGAGCTAATAGAGAGGGGAGATGTACTTGACTACAGAGCTGATGGAATAATGATGAGCTCTGGGAATATTTCAGCAAGCTTTCTCAACCCTTTAAATCCCTCTTTTCCTGCTCAACTCGCGACAGAAGCCAACCCTGCCATTATTGTGACACCACATCCTATTAATTTTTTGTTCGAAACTTACCCTCGCTCCAAGTTTTGGAGGCCGTTGTGGACTCGCATCAAAATGCGCCTCGTGTCCACGGGCCTCGCTGCCATCTGACACTGTTTTAGGAGCATTCATCCCGGCGGGCCTGGCTTTTCAGAATAAAAGGTTGCAACGATCTCCGTCTGCCTCTCCAAAGAGGGCTGCATCACAGCTGGTCTAGCAGACAAACAGACTGAGACTGGGGAACCAAGGCCCAATCTGGCAAATACATCTCAAAGCTGTCCTAGAATACCCTTTTTGTTCAAAATTCAGCTCGCACACAAGGGAATTAAGAGGGAAACATGGCCGTTACAACAAACTACATGCGCTCCATATGCTTTCAGCTAGTGACATACTGCAGCATTTACAGGAGGATTCAACAAAGTTAGCTTCAAATCAAAATAGCCAAAACGTGTCACCCTTTTTGACATTAAACACAAGATGCGTTTAACATCATCAATCTGTTGGTGGGTTTACCAAAAGCGAAACACTCCTATCTGTGGCCTGAGGTTCCGATATACATATATAATTTGCTGCCAATACAGTATACAAACAGCTGGAGCACCAAAGATAAGTGTAGAAAGCTTCCTCTTCTTCATTTTTCCTCGTTTCTACTTCTTACATGGATGCTTCAGCCTCAGTTATGACGTACAGACAACTCAAGCAAGAAATTACCACCTGCCATGCTAGGTGATAACGTTTTGAAACTATATCCTTTGAATATACATATTTTTTCGTAAGTGTCTTTTTCCTTCTTTTTTTTTTTTTCCTTCCTCTTTGAATTTCCTTCCCGAGGCGTCTTCCAAATCATTTTTTTTTTTCTCCCTGAAGTCAAGGATTTTCTTTTTTAGCTCTTTTTCTTCCAGCTTGGTCAGGGAATCGTTGATATTGTGGGTCTGTCAAGCCCATTGAGAGCGTGTAATATCAGGCTTTAGAAATGAACTCGACTTTGCTAGTTTTTGATCTTTTCCTGTTGATCTTTTTTCCCGCACATCGCATCAAAAAATATTACTCTACGCATTGAACCCTTAATTGTAGGCTAAAAACTTTGGATTCGTGGTGATGAAACTCTCTCTTTGATGATGAAAGAACGGTAACATCTTCTTACAGCAGTCGAGGGCTCTAACTCGCGCACATGCACAAGTCGTGCCTCAACCATCGGTAGCCAACAGTCGTCAGCAGTCGATGTTTGTGGCTGTACGGTCGAGCCAGCAGGTGTGGATGTGTCGGCAGTAAAACAGTGGAGCAGGCATGCCCAGTCACACTTCACTGGATAAATAAAAGAGAAAAAAAAGCACACACACACACACACGGATTCACACACATTGGTCTGATCTGTTCATTGCAGTACAAGTACAGTGCTAGAGTGTGGCCTTTGTGGCTCCCTGGGTTCTGTCAGAGACTGTTAGTGAGGCTGTCACATCAGAGTTCCCCCCGTTCCTCCTCCCCACAGATAACACAGCTATTGTAGCGGGCCTCATTCTTCCGCGACTGGGACTCAATGGGCTCTATTGTGCCCCATCAGTGATCCGCTCACTTCTCTACAGCCAGACAGGAAGATGGACACTTAAAACAGAAAATCATAAGGAGGAATTCTTGGTCTCATTTCTGTCACATTAAACTACTGTTTTATCACTCAGGCTTCCTCCAAATTGGAGGAGATTTGACAAATCAAAAAACGACTGGTTCCCTTTAACTTAAGCTGTTGCTTCCCACTGAACTCAGCCGAAGATCATCGAGTCTCCTCTGCTGCCTTGTCATTTTGTGCATGAAGTGACGGCAGTGAAAGTGTCAGAAAAAGAGCAAGGTCACCCACGGGAATCCTTCGACACCATGTTGCTATTTCACATGGCATCAGCAGCACTCCTCTTTTATCAGAAAGTGGAGGCTTAGAGAAAAGAAATGATCGGCAGTGACACAGCCGGAGCCTGGCACCCCTCGTGAAGCGACATCCTCACTTAGACCAACACCTCACTCAGAAACCGCAGAGTTAGATTAACACTCCAAGCTCCAGACATAACTCTCTCTCTCACACACACACACACACACACACACACGCACAAGCACATGTCAAGCAGCCGTTTGAATTGTTCTGGGAATGTTATTTTAAAATGCACTCGTTTTGTGAAAATGATTACGTAAGATCGTCAGAGTGGAAACACATCATGTCCGTTTTAAACTGAGGTATTGAGATCACTGTAAGGAATGCAAAGAAGGAAAAACATTAATCTACCATCCGTTATATTGGAGAGGTCCGTTTTCTAAACCACTCAGTTATTTTCTAAATTTCCCAGAACTGCACATTCTAACCAATTAGTTGATTCTGATGTAATCACTGGACTGCAAGTTGGAGGTTTTATGATTAGAAAAGACCGAATAACAAAACCATGTATTGTATAGATGGTTACAGTACCAGCTACAATTTGTAACCCTTCAATCCAACTCTCAGCCTCAAAGCAAATACGCCTATTTCCCAATATGTAAAACTATTTCTTTGAGGGGTATGGCTGTGCAGGGAAACATTTTGCATCCTCTTGATGTTTTTTTTTTTTCTTCTTCCAAACACGGTGACGTGTGAGCAAACGCCTGGTGTGTATTGCGACATTCCATTCTGAGGCATTCTCCCCGAGGCATGTGGGACGTCCACAGGGAGGTCATTATCTCTGTTATCCGACTGTCACTTAATTAACGGCCTTCTGAATAGTGAATACGTTGTCAGGTCTGGAGCTGTTCCCTGACACTTTTGTCAGTGCACTAGGTCATCTCATAGGAAGACTAAAGACAGGAATTGGGGAATGTGTACTCCTCAAAGACTGCGATTGGATTGGGACACAGCTCCACGGCTTTATACTTCATGTTACGTACACGGCCTCTGTGTCTCCCATTCATTAGACTGAACGCCTTCCTTTCTCTCCTCGCTCTAATAGACACTCGACGGATTTCCAGAGCCTTAGCTGCAAAGCAACATACAGTATGCTTTAATCCAGAGATCCTTCCTGTGTAACGAGGGGATCGTTTTTAAGCAGAGGAGGAACAGATCCGTCAGAATATACTTTATAGTGAAGGAATAGGTAACTCACTACTTCTCAACTCTCCCCGAGGGATTACAAAACGACAGCATGCTGCGCAGCTATATGTATCAACAAGACCCTCCAAATTTAACCACCAAATGCATCCTTTATGATTGCCCTTCAGACTGACGCATGTAAATGTTACATAACTATGATTGCGGTCGCCGTTATAAGAAACCAATGTTGTCTGCGAGTAGGGAATGACAAATGAACAGCGGTCTCTGTTTGATGTTTTGTTTACCCATCGAACCACCCCTACCTCCTGCCTCTGCAGACTTTGTGGCTCCATGGCAACTTGACAATCCTTCTTCCTTCGCTTCCGATGGACAAGAGTCATAATTCCTACGGCCACTAGAGGGCTTTGTCACTTAAATGCATGTGTTATTTTTGGGCTGATGCAGTCATTTCTCCCCCCCCAGAGAGGACAGTTTCTACATAGTGTTCAAACCCACAGAACTTCATTTCAAATTCAGTGGCAATCTACAGAAGATTTCCAAATGCCAAATATTTAAGGCTAAATTGTGGGGAAATGTTTATGAGATGATGGAAACATGGAGTCTTGTGGGTTTTACTATTTCACATAGCTTTAATTAGAGGTGGGCAATATGACTCTGTATACTGTGAAATGATATAAGTTTCTTTATATTTTCATCAATGTGATGAAGCACCTTGATTTGTCTGGTATTGAATTAGCTGGATTAGCCAAAAACAGATATGTATTTCTGGTTAAACCTTTTCTCAATAGATTTTCCCAAAAAAAAAAAAGGTATTAACATACGTAGTGTATATATAATATGGGCTCCCCAGTTTGTCACAACCAAAGAATAGGTAGATTTTACGTACTAAAAGAGAAAAGAACTAAAGACAATCTAAATTCAACAAAAATCCAACCGAGTGGAAGCTCGGGGAGAAAGAAAGAGTGTCTCACTGCGACTATTTTATATAAAGTAGCCGTCAGTGCAGGTGAGACAAACATCCCTGACGACGCAACTCCCACGAGGCTTCTGCAGGAAGTGAATCTCCAGAGGTTTGTCACAATATAGTGATATGAAAATATATTTTAATTAGGCAAGAGAGGATTTACCAATATCACCCAACCCTTGCTTCAATAACACATTGGAAGAAGCTGATATATAATATAATATATATATATATAATAATATAATATTTTTCCAACAAAGCTGCTTAAAGGGAAAAAAGGGTGAAAAACAATGTCACGGCGTTAATTACATACGTTTTCATTACCGACCTGTAATAATATGCCACAGTACTGTGCGTGTGTCAATTACTGCTTTAAGACCCACAGCTATTGCTCTGTTTGTGTTAGTTTCTGTCCACTATTCGAGGAATTTGCAGCACAAAAAAAATGTAACAATAAGTATTAATTCAAAAACAATGTTTCTATTTTAACGAAAATCTCACAAAAACTGGAAAGCGTTACGCAAATAATCACCATAAAAACATTTAAAAAGTAATTTGAGCACTGAAAAGCTTTACCCACAATAACAGGGCAGCTAAAGTTTTAGTTTGTTTAAGTTTATTTAGGCCTGTTCTTCCTCTCTGTATGTTTCTACATTCCCTACATTCTGGGATTTTACCCTGAGGTGCTTCTTACACTCTTGTGCTTTTAAATCCCTCTCTCTAATGCTCTGCTTCACCCATACTCGCAGGCAGGCAGGCAGGCAGGCACCCCCCCCCCCCCCCCATGGCCTCCCTCTCCATCCATCAAGTGGCATATGACAGGTCACTACATCCTCTTCATCAGGCTCTCCTCTTCCCATGTGGCACTCAGTCAGACCGGGGCCACTGAGGCACCGACACCTGCAAGACCTCTGGTTTACCTCGTCTCATCACTCTCCTGGCCTGGCGGCAATGACACCCTCGCTCCCCCGCCTTTACACCCCCCAACCTCCTACATCCTGCTCCAACCTTGCGGATTCCTGTGGCCATTTTAGGGGACAAAATTGCCTCAGGGCGACGAGTTTACAGCAGGACCGCTGCTCAATTTTTCAGATAGCTGTACGTGACACGGGGATCATGGGGCATCTCGCCGACTCTGCTGAGAGAAGCAGAGACTGCGAGTGGTGTGCCATAAACCTCACTTATAATCTCACACCTCATGCAGTACCGTCTGTTGAATTCTCTTCACTTAAATAACCGGCATGTGGAGCGTTACAACGGCTGGATGACTCTGCGTTAGAGGAGGGGAGCGGCTCGCCTGATGGGCCACTGTGTAGCTTTGTTTCCAGTCTGTCTGCTTGACTGGCTACAGAGCGGTGCGAAGTTAAAAAGGAAAAAAAAAAAAATCTGTCATTTCACCTCATTTTTAGTAGTGGGACAGTAGGTCTGGCATAAGCGGCTTAAAAGGATAAACTAAAAAGGGGAGAGAATAAACAACTAAACAAAATAAAAATCTGGCAAGGTGATTATTTTTGTTGTGTTAGACTTTCTGATGTTGGCATGACTTCAGCAAATTAAAGTACATTATTCCAAGGCAATGTTCAATTATTCCTGGCTGCGTGTCTTGGTGAGACACACAAACACACACAGTGAGCAAGGGCAGTGTGTGGATAGTGTGCAGACAGGAAGTGTGTGTTACTGTTGCACCTTTAATTAGAATATTACTCGAGACTGCAAATAACGTCCATACGACCTCATATGCAATAACATTTCTGGAGTGGAGATAATCTTAAATGAATTGGATTATGTGACTATTCTAGTAAAGTCACATATTGTAAATGAGAATCCAGTCTTTTTCATCGAAACAAAGGCAACGGTAGAATAACGCTGCTAAATCGCTGTTCACTTACACTGCAAGCCACATAGGTCATCGCCACAGTCCCCCGTCAATAAAGACGACAAACATCCCTTTGTAGCGTGACACATTTACATCCCAGCGATTTCACGTACACAGTACACAGAGAGACATCTGCCGCCGCATTAAAGTTAACCAACCATATGCTGTCCTCTCCTCTGCCCTACCCCCTCCCTTCTGTCCATCACCACTCAGGAGATGGAGGGATGACCTTCCTCCTGTAAGGTAAAGGCGAGATCAGCCC
This sequence comes from Bovichtus diacanthus, assembly GCA_943590825.1. Taxonomy (NCBI): domain Eukaryota; kingdom Metazoa; phylum Chordata; class Actinopteri; order Perciformes; family Bovichtidae; genus Bovichtus; species Bovichtus diacanthus. Next base: position 2,303,264 of record CALSBV010010288.1, read on the forward strand.
AACTCAGCAGAACTGCAGAGGTGGGGGCGAGCTGGGGTTTTGCGAATTAACAGCATCAACAGCAGAGTGCCAGAGCTGCTGTGATATTGTGAGGGGGAAAGGAGAAGTCCTGATCCCAGAGAGACGACAGTGGGGGGGGGGGGAGAGGAAGAAAGTGCGAAAAGACGTGGCGAGAGGAAGCGTTGCCCTGCAGGTGCTGAGTCATGTCCTTGCTCTATTTTGCGTTGTTTTTGCGCATCTTTACTTTTTAGTTCTCCAAATCTTCAGACTCCAGTTCTAGTTCTCTGTTTTTTTTTTGCTGTCTCATACTCCTCAACTGTCTGGCTCCTCTCCTCTTCACATTTCTTCCTCGAGCCTACTCTTTCTTTAATGAGCAGTCTATTGGCCATGCTTCTGTTCTATCATTAATGTGGTCTGTGCAGAAGGAGACAGCTGCAGAATTAACTCAGAGACACAGGCACACAAACACACTTTACATCCCATGTGGGTCCTCACTTAGAATCTGGTTCAGACAACATGTCTTCAAAAACCTCATCGTAAAGAGAGCATGTGTCCATCCGACCAAAGTTTGCACCACATTGATAGTAAAAACTGAACTTTGTGTTTGTGGAAGTAACAGTTAAACACACCTCATATCCCTCCATGTAAATCTGAATTTGTGGTGACAGTAATTGGAAAACTAGCAACTATAGGAGCCAACATTCCCACATAGGGCTGCAACTCACAAATCATTTAGTTTAGTCTTCTGAAAATGTTCTCCATTAATTGTTTTTTCTATAAAATTCAAATTCCAAGATGATTTCTTTAAATGCCTTGTTTTTTCAGTCCAAAACACAAAGATATTCACTCTAATATGATACAAAACAGAGAAAAGCAAATGTGAGAGGCTAAAAACAGCATTTTATGCAACTTTTGCAAGAAAATTTCCTTTAGTAATTCATCGATTATCAAAATAGTCGGCAATAATTTTTCTGTCGATCAACCAGAAACCAGAAAGTAGAAATCATCATAGCAATCAGATTACAGTACAGTCTGCATGTCTCTACCAAATTCCATGGCAATCCATCCAATAGTTGTTGTGGCATTTCACTCAAAACCACACTTGTCAACTTAGATGAAATGTCAGGGAACCAGCAGGATTCATCCTCTGGGAACCATGAATGTATGTACAGATTTTCATAGCAATCCATTTGATGGTTGTTAGGATATTTCTGTCGTGGTATTGGTAAATGCATAAAAACGCAAGTTAAACTGTCACTGTTTGAGGTGTTAGACAACAAACAGGCTTTTTGCTCCGATATTGAAAGCAGGCTTGGGTTTGACACGTTAGATCAATAACCCTCACCCGATTTTTTTTTTTTATCCCGTCAAAAAATTCTATGCATCCATCTCGTGCTATACGTGTTGTTTTGTTTTCGAAATAATCCTCGCTGGCACCAGAGCGCCATTGTTTGTTTGTTGTTCTCATTGAACTTTGATTCAAGTCCACGCTTTACTCCTTTGTCATGCACGTCCCCTCCACTCTGTGCCACTCCGTTTGAAAACCACTGGTGTAACTACGTGCATTTTTTATTCACCCCCTCTCTCCACTCCTACCCATTTCACTTGCAGAACTACATCTGGCACAAATGCATGCAAACACTGTTCCTGCTCGAGAGAAACGAGTTTTCAAGTTAAATCTCGAAAACAAGTGTGATTTTAGTGCGCTGTGTTGTTATCCACTTGTGGGAGGGTCTGTCTAATCCCAAACTTGTTGTCAAATGATGTCTGCATAAAAGTGAAGTCGTGTTTTTTTGTGGAGCAAGAACTCAGCCAGACGTATTCAATTATTGAGAGCAGGAGAAAACAGTAAGAAAGAGAACGTATTAGCCACTGAAATGAAGTGGAAGCCGACCAACATGCTCAGCCAGTCAGGAACACGAGACAAAAGCCTGGATCCTAATCTCCCTTAAATCTGCCTCAGACCTAGTGGCACAGTCTGTTTTTCTTTTTAAAATGTCAAACCAAGGCACCGTAAACACACGTATCTCGCGCAGGGAAACCTGCTCGCTGACAGTGGGAAACGCACCAGCGAGACCTTAAACAGGCTCCACCAAGGACCGCTTTGGATGCTGTTTACTCAATGCTGCGTAACAAATTCTGTGCATTATTGCAGCTTCAGAGCATCAGGCATTCCTTTTGATGTTTAATGAGTCTACAATGGGCAAAAGGGGCTGAGTCATCCCCAAGCCAAGATGGCTGTCGAGTGCCGTAGTCTGCACATTTGCCATTAATACTGCCAGCCGTCAGGGAATGATGGGAGAAATATGGGCTATAGCAGGCATCTTCCTCAGTGACGGCAGATAGGAGTCGAACTACAAAGTGCTGTTAATGCAAGCCATCGCAGAGCAGAGGACGGGTATCGGGGAAATCTCTGGATCACCGTTTCTCCCTTTCTGTCTCTCTGTGAGGTGTTTAAATGACAGACAGATTGACAGAGGAGGATCATATTATTAATTCAACAACACGCACACCCAAGCAAAGATAAGCTTGAAATGGAACCGTAATTGTTGCTGTGGTGATGAGATGTGCTAGGCTCGTTTGTTTTCAGACAGCAGCCGCCTCGCCAGATTTTGCAGGGGAAGAAAGCGAAAGAGAGCAAGACGGTGTGTGTGAGTGTGTGCATGTATGTGTGTGTGTGTGTGAGTGAGTGTGTGTACCAGAGCAGAGAGAGTGAGGATTTGTGTGTCACTCAGCACTCTCGACTCCTCTATTCTGTAGATCATTATAGTGTGCTGTCATTTACTTTAACTTTCCAAGGTCCGGATGGAAGGACGAGTGAATCTGGACGTGTTTGTGGTCATACAAAGACTCAGCGGTGAACACAAGGTGCAGCTCACCGCCTAATTCTGCTCTCCGGGCTAGGACTCCTCTACCACTTTCTCTTTTATCAACTCGGCTTCTTGTTGAAGGCGAAGGTCGTCTTTTTCCGTGCCGCATGAAATGTCAGTCCATCGCCTCCAATGCCATGCATTTTATTGTTGAGTGAGCAAAGAGCATCCTGGGGGCAACAGGGCATCTTATGAAAGTACATTGTGCTAAGAGAGCGCGACGCACACGCACATCTCAATTTTTTAAAATGTTTTTTTTTTTTTTACACACACTCCCACCCAACTACAGCATCCAGCGATTACATATATATCATGTACAACACATACTCGGGTATTTTTGACATTTTTTGACAGTTTATTCGTTTTGAGGAATGTTGAAGCAGTGGGAATCTTAATCAACAATAACTTATTTTTGTTTTCTTATATTTGCTGAAACCAATACTAAAGCCGGAGAGCAGTGCATGAGACAGATCATCTGCGGACAAAACCATGTTCCTAGTGCTCCTACGGGCAGATTCCACCGTGCCTGAATGAAAACAACCAATCAGGGCCGAGGAGTCTCTAACGCAGTGTCAATCAATGACCCGGCCGCCATGTTAAAAACAGTCGAGCCAAAACCAAGCACCGGCCACAGCAAACCTTCTAATTTTACAGCTAAACAGTACACAAAATGATGTTTCTGAAAACATTTGGGAAATAAGATTTAAGAAATAGAAAATGCAGTAACAGAATCGTGATTCATATTTGACGCAGTGGACATTTTCAAATGCTGTTTACTCAGTGCTGTACTGGGAAGATGCATTTTTCACGGATTATCTACATGCACTATTCTCAGGATAGAGTAAAAAGTTATTTTTTAATAAAGTTACCAACTGTAGCTTTAATGATTATATCACATCATATATTTACTAGTTTGGTAAAACCATTAGCCTTAAATCTTCCAATTATCAAAATCAAGAAAAAGCACATTTCCTGTGAGAGCTCTTGTTGAGAACATCTTAAAAGCACCACAGTGCAAAACACACTACAGGCAATGCACTATATATACATACAGTGTCTTGCCATGTTGACTTGCCTGCAGTACTGTAGGGTGTACCCATCCCACTTCTTCATGCAATTAACCATCATCATTATCCTGTGCATAATTATGCACGATAGAGCCAGACTAAAACTGTTTTTAACCCACAGAAAACTTTAGATCACTTACAGAAGAGGAGTAAGAAAAATTGTTCAGCACGCATCTGTACATTTAATCTTCCGCAGCTGTGTGCGTTCGGCAGACGCAACGTAATGTGCAGCCGACGGAGCGCTGAGGTGAGAAGTTCATGATGAGATATCCGGAGGATAATTATGGCAATTTCAATAACTCTCCTCGCTCACTGCACACCCACTTGCTCACGGTGCAGAATCTTAATCCTGGGTTCTAATCCTGCTGACTGAGAGGACCCAGAGAGCCATTTTTAACAATGCAAGTAATAAAGAAGACCGCGCAAAATACATCCTCACGGTGTTTATGAGAGGACACCCAGATTACATCAGCTCTGACATGGGGTAAATAACTAAAGTGCAACACACAGCTATGTGCCAGGCCTTATTGCTCTGTTTTATAAACTGCCATCAATGTCAGCTTCATGTATATGTATGTACAAAGCAAGGGAAGTATTTTTAGAGTCCGATTCCACCCTTAGTTTTCCATGCAGATTATAATGACGTGTCATGGATGTTACACAGACAGAGCAACTTGGTCACAGGTATATATAAAAAAAAAAAAAAAACAGCCCCAGATGATTAGACAGTGGAGGCGTGTTTGTGTATCTACAGTCGGGGATTAACTGCTCACCCTCATCATGAGGCCGTATTGGCTATAACTACCGTTTACAGCTAGAGAGTCTGCAGGGAAACAGTTGGAAACAGAATGTGCTGCTCTCCTAATTGCCAATAGGCTGAGCGAGTTTGAGGGATTGCAGGGTTTTGGTGCTAAGGGATAGAGGCTCTGTTGGTGGCTCTCAACAGAGCCAAATTGTTTGTTTCTGTGAACCAAAAAGCAGACAGACAGCTGTGAATAATAGACTACCTCAAGTCCTCCAGACAGAAATGTTGCTTGTGTCACGTATGTATTTACGCATGTATGTATTTAGGTTGGGACACGGTTTACATGTATTCCCAAGCGACTGTGCAGACACTCGGTATGAGTTAAGCTTTGGTTTAAAGAGGCGAGGGTCGGTTTCGATATCAAACCTCAATACTGTGTTGACAATCATCACAATGTGTCTAACCTCAATAAATGGGAACGTTTTTAGGCAAAGTTCTTGCATGGCTTCTTCAGTTTGAACATCTAACTTTTGAGAACTTCTTCTCTTGTTCTTTGTTAAATTTAAAAAAAAAGGCTTATACCATAGAAAAAGACAATTGCTTTATATATCTCAAGGTAATATTATTGAAAAAAGTATAATTATGGGATTTGCACTGAAACTCAGGGACCAAACCAGCACAGAACTTTTCAAATGATACTCAGCCCTAGGTAAGAGTACACCTTTTTTAAGATAAGTGCATTTTCTTTTGACAATTCAATGAGTTTTCAGAGTGTTTTTTTTTTTTTTTTTTACATTTCAGACATACAGACAGTGATGCAGTTGCTCTGGATGATCAAAAGGTCTTGCTGAGAGCAGTTTTCAGAACTACCTTCTACATAATACAATTCCCCTAATTAAATTGTTGATGTGTGGCTTGTGGAATATCCTGAGTAAAAGAGAAACTTAAAAAAAACAAACAAGCTATGTTCCATAAAATTATAATCAACTTCATTGTATTTTGGCAGGACATAATATTTTCATTATCGATTTTTCTGCCAAATATAGTTTTTTGGATTAACCGATTCATCCTTATGCTATAAAACATTCATCCATCACAATTTCCTAAAAAGCTGAAAATGATATTTTCAGATAGCTTATTTTGTACGACCAGCAAACCAAAACCCAAATACATTCGCTTTCCTATTATATAAGACCAACAAAAGCAGCAAATAATCACATTAGAGAAGCTGAAACCAGCATTTTTGCATAACTAGAAACCTCTAGAGGCCGTAGAAGTTAGCAAATATGTTTTGGTTTTTTTTTCATATCTGGATGAACTAACCCTTGAGACTTGTTTTAATCAACTACCCTTAGCTTGGATACTTTAATATGCAAGGACGGAGAAGAAAAAAAGAGAGGAGAAGTGGAGAACCAGAGGGAGAAAAGAGAGAGTAGAGGAAGGAAACATGAAGGCGAAGAAGGATGAAGTTCTCAGCAATCCAGTTAACCTGCAGCGTACAAACAGGGCTGTTGTCATGCCTGCACCACAGGTTCTGGGGCTGACTCTCAACTCATGTGACAGAGGAGAGACTCTGTGCTTCTGACGACGAGCACGGGGGAATTCAGTCATGTGCTCCGAGGGAGGACAAGAGGGGAGAAGGGAGACAGGCCAGAGAAGGAGAGAGTCTGCTGCAGAGGCCGAGGGATTTCTGCCAGATGTGTTGACACTTAATGGGCGAGAAGTCAATGGAGACGAGCGTTGGAGGGGCAAGCTTTGACACGTCTATGGCTTGGGGGAAAGTTAGCTCTCAGACAGACCCCCATGCTGTCAAGACAGAAGGAAGAACGAGTCGGCCCAGTCTGCAGTTGACTGGAAGAGGAGGCAACGCGTGAGGAGGGCAAGAGAGGAGAAGCTGTTAGTGGTGGCCGGGGATGTCGACAGTCCCCATGACGACCCCGTGACAACCTGGCTCAGGTGTGCGCCGCGACCCGTTAATAATCTCGCATAGGTTGTTAGCTCAGATGCAAACAACCGCATAATGAAGCCTACATGTCCCAACAAGCTCTATATTAAGAATCGACCTCAGATGAATCCTAAGCAAACATTTGTTTTGGCAAGACGTCTTAACATTTGGAGCAAACTATCAAAGAGCTGCGCTAAAGATGTTTTAAGCTGCATCAATAAACTTTATTATACAAGACGACAACTACCGTGAACATTTCCTGTGGATAGTAAATATTGAATAGTTAACTGAGAAAAGTCAAATATCCAACAAATGTATCCCATAAAATATGTATTACTGCATTTCCCTGCACTGCGAATTCTTCTGGCAAATCAGCAGCTGATGTCAATACAGCAAACATGAATATTCGCATTGGTGCTCTCTCTGTTGATCATTCCTGAGCCTCATCGATTAGGCCTATTTAAGTTGTCAGAGAATAATGAAGAATGCCTGTGTCTGTTTTCAAAGAGCTTGTTTGCCGAACCAACAGTCCAACATATATATATATATATATATATATATATACACGTGTGTGTGTGTATTCAAGCATCTTCCCATGCACATAACATTCAGCAACATACACTAAATCCCTACACAAACCACATATGAGGAGGCATGCAACAGCGGTCTGTGAAGTAGAAACAATAACCTCTCTAAACCAGTGGCTGTGCACAAGGCACCGAAATCTATTTTTTCTCCCCCATTTGCACATGGCCCAGTTCAAAAAGCATGCAAATCCATTGCAGTCTGAATCCCTTCTCTGCAGTCGAAGTAAAATCTGCAACGGATACATTGATTCTTGAAGACAGACAACCTCAGGTATGTGCGCCGAGTTGAAAGCAGCATGGGGGGAGGGAGGGTGGGGGGGGGTTGGGGAAAGGGGAAAGGGGAAGAGACCACATCTTTCCTGCAGACAAATTATGTAACAGACAGACTATGGTATTCAGACCGGAGGAGTCAAACCTGAAAGGCCTTTCAGGCAGGATGTCTGCTGAGCAAGTGGATCATGATGTAACGTGATGAATCTCGGGGGAGATGCGGAGTAAGGATGTTATGGCTGCCATTTTTCATACAGCAGCCTTTACTGCAGGAGGGATGAATAACAAACATGGCCCACACACTCACACGCATGCAAACGCATCCACGTCTACATATGAAACCATATGCAAATGTTATAAATCCACAAAAAAAATCCTTCTAGAGGTTCAGTCTTTTTGTATTCCATTAATTATGTTATTGTTTAGTTGGATTTGGTTGTACCAAATTAAGAAATATAGTATATTGTAATCAACAAATATTTACACTCACACTATACATACAGTATATGATACACTTACAGCAATATTCTAAACCTAAAGACATTATTACTTAAAAATAAAAATTAAATTATAATAATTTGATAGAGCCTACTAAACAATAGTGACAGATTTGTAACCTTTACATCCATAACTGGAGAAATATTCATAACAATTATCAGTAACAATAATAAATGTTTGTGTGTTTTTGTCTTTTTTTAAGATCCATTTTTAATTTTAATAAGTGCACCGAGTGCAAATCAACGTAACCACACAAAGACAATGCAGACAATGACATTAATTTCAGTTCAGACATTTATTTGTCTCATTTGTCGTATTTTATGAGATGCAAAAAACAGCAACGACGACAATATATTGGCATTACATACGGACCATCAGCAGCCCTGTCTCTAAATATCGACTTCTGCATCGGCCATTGAAAAAACCCATATCGGGCGACCGCTAACACCAATATATTTTAAAGCTTATACAAGCAGATATCTTCAGCAACAGTCAGACACACACACACACACACACACCTACCTACACCTGACTCGTACTATAGCTGTGATACACAGAGGGCAGATAGAAAATCCTCACTCCTGATTCAGTCCAAACCTTAGACCTTTCCAATAATCACATCCAGACGAGTGCTCGACACCCAGGATGATCACAGCTCTAATCCCCATACTCATGTGGGGTAAAGCTACCAATTGTTGCTGTAGAGTAATTGCTCTGCATAATAATTATCCTCCATAAACACTGTTGCTACATGCCCCCCTGAAGAACCAGCTGTAATTATTTCCTTTGAAAGGGAATTTTTCATTGCCTTAAATGAAACCACTTAGCGGATGGTAACTTTTAAGGTTTTGCAGTTGTGTAATGAGGGGATATTCTTGTTAAACAGAGCCTCGGCAGGCTTTCCTTTGAAAGGCTGGTGTTGGTTTGAAAGAGAGGAAGAGAAAGGAGAGGCAGAGATTATGAGAGGATGGGAGGGATGGCTCTAGGCAAGGAAGTGGAAAGTTTATCGCCATTTCAAGGTTGTGGTGTATCCTATCCACCTGTGAAGCTTCATTGACCACATTGCTCTTCATGGGCCATAAACAACGAACTAACAATTGCCTGCTGGCCACACACACACACACACACCTGTATTTATACACTAATTCCTCCCTCTAATGTGTTCTGCAGCAAATCTCCGCGGTGGCAGCATGACGCATGCTGACACCTCTATATAAATTATGAAAGCATAGACCAAATCGGGCATTAGTCTCTGTCTAGCTCTAACAAAAGCACACTGGGGCCACCTTCAAGCAATGCAATGGTGAATAAAAAAGCAAAGAATAAATCAAGCTGTCAAAGATTTTGCATCGACCTACAAACTGTCAGATTAAACCAGTCTCTGTGCCTACATACAGCTTTGCCAATAGTCTCTAGACAGCTCTGCCACCCACTCTCTACGGTTCAACAGCACCGCATTGACCACGCCCCTCCACCTAAAGACAGAGCATGCCACCCCAAATCAATTAGAGCTGAATTATGCTGTTTGAGGACGGTTATTTATCTCTACCGATATCCACAAGGAACGACCGTAAGGGGTTTTGGAGGACAATGATTAATTTAATCAAGTGTGAGTGAACTTTCTCCAAAAATCAAGCCGCTCCAACAGATAATCCGCTTTCCCTGAAACGTTTCCAACAGGATTAGCCCCCGAGGGAAGCCTGGATGCGTTTTACAGTGGAGAGAGAGAGAGATGCAGAGAAAGGGAGAGAGAGAGAGAGAGA
>CALSBV010010288.1:2314178-2366326 GCA_943590825.1 Bovichtus diacanthus
ACACACACAAAGAGAGAGAGAGACACACACAAAGAGAGAGAGAGAGAGAGAGGCAGAGAAAGGGAGACAGAGAGAGAGAGAGAGACACAAAGAGAGAGAGAGAGAGAGAGACACACACACAAAGAGAGAGAGAGAGAGACACACACACACAAAGAGACAGAGAGAGAGAGAGAGAAACAAAGAGAGAGAGAGAGAAACACAGAGAGAGAGAGAGAAAGAGAGAGAGAGAGAGAGAGATAGAAAGAGAGAGAGAGAGAGATAGAAAGAGAGAGAGAGACAGAGAGAGAGAAACAGAGAGAGAGAGAGAGACACAGAGAGAGAGAGACACACACAGAGAGAGAGAGAGAGACACACAGAGAGAGAGAGAGATAGAGAGAGAGAGATTCAGAAGGAGGAAGAAAGACATGGTTGGAAAAGGAAAAAACTAAATAATAGTGTATTTAAGTATCAAGATAGATTATTTTCAGTGTATAAAGGGTCAGAGTATATGGAAAGTCAGAGATGGAATAGGGAGAAGGACGGATGGACCTCGACAGAAAACAAGAAATTCTTAATTGTGCCTCAAAAGTTGTGGTGTGCAATGAAGGCATGAGGTCATATCTGGGTGGGGAAGTGACTAAGTTGAGCTGCTCACTTTCCCACAGCTGTGTAAATGTGTGGCAAAGTGTTGCTGCCTGTGAGCTCTGCATGCTGCTTAGAGAGAGATATCTATGTATATATCTACAGATATAGATATATAGCTATAGATACATCTATCTATATATATGTATCTATCTATATATATCTATATATATATATATAAATCAGTGTTCTGGGTCAGATTAGGCCAGACACATGACAGACAAGAAGGGTTTATTCGTCTGCTGTTCTGTAAAGTGCGTCTTAAAAGCAGTTTTGTGTTTTGGAGTAATTTGACTTGATCCGAAAGTTTTTCCTTCTATGTGGGGGGATTTTCGTGTCCCGAGAGCTTATAGAAACATTCTTATAAACCCTTGTTGAATTAAAAAAAATAAAATAAAAAAAACTTTCCAAACTGGAAACTAGAGGCAGTTCTTCAAAATTCTTTTGTTTTTCATCTCAACGGCAACATTATGTGTGTACGGTTTACATAGACCTGCTGACACTGCTGCTATTAATCACACTACTGTCACTTTAACATGTCATTTTGTCATCCAAACGGCCTTGTATAGTTTCTATTTTTATTCTATTCCTATTTTAGTATATGTACCTCGTATTATTTATTTCTGTTACTTTCTATGCTTATCTGTATTTATCTCTGTCCTTGTACAACCGAATCTCCCCGCTGGGGATCAATTAAGGTTTATCTCATCTTGTGAAAAGAGATTAAATGAATAATAATATATATATATATATTTTTTTTTAAATCCACAATAGTAGGCAAATATTCCCACAGAGTGCTTACAGGCAAATGATCTTTAACAGTGGAAAAAAAAGCAAAAATTGGAACTGTGGATTAATGTTGAAATATAAAGAGGGTGGAGCTCAGCTGATCTTCCTTTACAGTACAAGGTGTACTGACTGCTCACAATAAACGCTAAGGAGGCTTGCTGAATGTAAGACTTCTGATTTGTATTACAATCTCATGAGTCTCTCAAAGCTCTCCAAAGTCTGCCTCTGGCCTGATAATTCAACTTCCTATTTAAAATCTATGTTGCGCCAAGCTGGAGGTTACAACTGCCAATGGGGCGGCGCTGAGCCACACTGAAAGCTGTAGCCTTTGATTAAGCTCCTCTATTCCAAGCTTAATGCCCTGGCCCTGAATTATTCACTGAGTTGGTGGAGAAGGGTTGTGCATGCTACAAGCTTGCTAAGTGTGTTAGCCTAAAAAAACATAATGCAATAAAGCTCATCCATGCATAATGGATGGGAGACCGGGCCTGGGTGCTCTCTGTCGTGGGAAGACAGAATTAGAGAGAGGGGATCAGAGGGACGCAGCTCAACGCCGATGTTGCCAAATCGCTGTCCTCCCATGCCAGGGCCCTCTCCGGCCACAACCCCTCCCCTCATATCTGCCGCTTTCTCCTTCTATCTATCCAGCAGAGCTTTAGCACAGCATCTTTCAAATTCAAGGGAAATGTCAAGTGGAGGACATCGCTACACCAAGAATTAGGAAGTCAACAAGGGTAACGGAGGATTGAATAAAAGCTCAGGGAGGGATTACAGTCAGGATTTTTGGGGTTTTATTTGAGTTATTTAGCCACCTTAAGCAGGACCATAATGAATGTTGCTGGTTCTAATTAATTATAATACGCTAAGATAATGATCTCTGTGTCACATGATTGCATGCGGCGTAATGTGCAATCAACACCACCCTGGTTTTAGCGTGCCAGCACAGCTCTCCCTCTCTGCAATTAAGGAGCTGATTGTCCCCGGGGTGTTGCATGTCATACAGGCTCATTTATCACTTCCCGTGTAGCATCGCTTCAGAAGTCCAATTCACACCTTCAGAATCTATCATGCTCACTGTGAAGGCTTCGTTGGTCTAAAATATTCAAGGTTACACAGTCATGAAGGAGAGATTCGACGTGTGCTTCCAACTCAGCCTCCATGTTGGTATTTTATGCTGTGTGGGACGCGAGAGCGCAACAGTTTCACCGCGGATATGACTAATCAAACTTTAAATCTCGACTGTTAATTTTAGTTTGTTCACCCCGACCGAACATTTCTCAGCGTGCAGGCCACAGGAAGGAACGGCTGCGCTACAAGTCTCCAGCCACCCAGGCAAAAGACTCCAAGCAGACGAGGCTCAGTCCGCAGTTGAAGTCCGATGGAGGTTTGCTTTCAACCGCTGGCGAATATGAGCTTTTCTTGTTTTAGCTTAGCGAGCATCGCGTTGTGATTTGGCAATCAAGGTGGAGGAGTGTGTGATTTGCATCTTGTAGAGCTACTGAGGAGGCAGCATGTTGTGTTAATAAGCCCGACGAGGCAGAATGCTACTCGGCATGCTCTTCACATACTTTATTTTACTAAAGAAATCTGCTTGACTCTACTTACACCATTAGTGAAGTCATAGCTGCTGTTCAGAAGTAGCCACCCGCTATGATAAAAACGGCATCGTGGACAATGCCTTTGATAGAAATGTCCTTGAGGTCCTGCTCTACTCAACATAAACAGCTCATCAACGCTCCAGATAAAGAGAGGCTCAAAATGTACACAATTAAAATGTGAATGTCCCTTTAAAGGGTAATTCCTATAAAAAAAATTTAAAAAATCAAAAATAAATAGATGTTCTGAAAAGAAAAATAAAGTGCTTAAGAGAATCATTTCGTCAAAAACAGTCCCCACGTCCAGCCTGAAGGTTGGCTCTAAAAAAAAAAAAATTAAAAAAAGTTTAAAAAAGAGAGACTTTTATGCACACAGCTACAGTGTGTAAATAAATTGCTAAAAAGAAAAAAAAAAAACACAAGCAGAGTGCTGTTAAGCATGCATAAGCCCTTTGAATTAGTCTTCCTGATCTGCCTTGGATGACAGCCGTTTGCAGGCAGAATACGATATTAGAGCGTATCACCACAACACAGACAGTTCCCTCATGTCAACTCTTCCTCTCCACACACAAAAGAAAAACAAAAAACTTTGGCATTATTCAACACCGCCACTAACATGCTAACCCCCGAAGGACGTAATGTCGCTGGGCTGCGGCTTAATGATTTGCAAGCATTGTTCAGGGTCCAGTGATGATCTGCAGTTATCAAGACATCCTGCCCCTTCAGTGCTTTGTCTTCGATGTTATAACAGTAAATTTCCTCTGAGACACATCAGAGCTCTTCCACTCTGCCCATTCTGCTCACCAGCCGACAGCGCGTAAATGGCGTCAGGATTCATTACTCATCGAGTCTCATAAACCGCATCTCTTGTCTTTTTTTTTTTTTTTTTTTACAGTTGACTTACAACTGATGGTGCGGCATTTAAAAACATCCAGTAAACCCCCTTATAAATATAAAAAGCTAAAAGGGGAAAGTGGTAGGAGACGCTGAACACAATGGAAGCACTGTTTAAATCAAATATCCAGACCTTCTTCCTGTGCGTTTGTCAAGCTTATTATAAAAACAGATTATTGCCACTTGAACTTGTGTTACCCTGCTGTGGTTCCTACAACAAACACAGACTGGTGTACGATAAAAAAAACAAATGAGTCAGTGTTCCTAAGTGGAGGCAGAGTACTTTCTTGGATTGAAGCGTCTCCCGGCACTCTCGCAAAAGGGACAAGAGGGTAGAGGAGGAAGGAAGTGACCAGTGGAGTTCAGAGCATAAGTCCACCCGTGTTTTTCCCACTGTGGTCCTGATGCTGCCAGACAAACGGGGTTGCCATGGTCCCCGATGTGTGTCACCGACTCTTGCGGGTGTGTGGTTTTGGGAGCTGGTGTGTGATGCTGGTTTACAGCTTGGAGGCTTGAAGTGTCACACCCCACACATATTTGGGTCAGTCTTTGTGCGCTTGTGTGTGTTTCTGATTCTATGTAAGCATGTAGTGCGCGTGTGTGTGCGTGCATTAACATGTGGCCTTTGCATGTCGGTGTCATGAGTGTGTGTGTGTAAATCATGGCCTGCTACAGGGCCATGACACAGCTTGTCATCTTGTCACAGCAAGAGCCTGGCCGCTCTGAGAAAATAGCTGCGGGAGAAGAAACAAGATGTCATGATTTAGCGAATGTGTACTCCCTGCGCTCGATCGGTCACATGCAGACTTGTGGAAGAAAAGCAAGAACGAAGGCTTCTTTTTTTAACGTCCTGCTCATCTTGCTCTTCAACCATTTAAAAACGACTGACATTACCGTGGAATGTGTCAGGAGTGAGGCATAATTAAAGTGTATCTAGAGTGGCGATCCATTAAAATGATAGCAGGCAATCTTGCAGCCAGCAGGTGCTGTGGTCAAAGCAATTGACCTGAGATTATTGAGGTGTGATGCGGCAAGGGGTTGACAGCCTGCTGGAAAAAGAAAAGGTCCCTAGCAGAGACAGATTGTCATCCTGTTAGTGTTTACTGTGTTCATTAAAAAAAAAAGAAGGAAAAAAAAAAAAAAAAAAAAAGGTCTCTCTTCACGGTCTATTGGTGATAAAGCAGCATGGGCTAAAAGAGGGGTGTGTGTGTGTGTGTGTGAGTGTGTGTGTGTGCCTGTAAGGGGGGGCATGACTGGGCAGAGAGAAAGAGTGAAAACAACTGAGAGAAGAAGACTTGTTTATTCTCACGCGGTGTCATCATCTGTGAATGTGTGGTTGTGAGAAAGAGGCAGAAACAGAAACTGGCAGAGAGAAGAGGCTTTGAACACGAGCATATAAAAGTCGTTGGAATGGGTTGATTATAATGTATTGGCTAGAGTAGGGTTTCTTTTTTTTTCTTCTAGAAATTACATTTGGAAAAAGTGGTGATCATATTGCATTTCATGACAACACAACAGCAGATGTTCTCTCTGAGAGTCGTTGATACGGGCTAAAGATGCGTTTGGAGAATAAATGTTTAAACTGTCCATCTCCAGCGTGTTTTAAAGGGGTGCCGAAGGTAATCGGCTGGTTCGTGAGATGTGTTTTTCTAATGACTTCAAAGTGCCTCCCAACGACTAGAACACAGAAATAGAACATTACAGAGTCGTCTGTCAAGCAGCCAAAAAATGTTGGTGTCATAAAATGTCCCCCGAGAAGATGGTGAGCCAAAGAAATGCAAAAAAAAAAAAAAAATAAAGACTTAAAAAACTTTTTTTCCCGTGGTTCCAAAACCGACTAGTTTCAAGACCTTGACAGAGGAATATGTGAGTATGTGACTGAAAAAACAAAAACGCCTCCGACCAGAGACTTTATTGACCTGAACGCTTTGAAAATGACCAAACAGCCCAACGCACCGTTTAACGCTGATTCTCTCTGATGTGGTCAAATTGAATAAGAAATACCAGCAGGTTATAGTGCATTGGATATTTTAATGAGACTAGTCATTGAGAAGATGTTGAGGTAATGTGTGGAATTGTTTTTCTTATAAACAAACATACTTAAGTTTACACTACTTACTGTATAACCCTTGTGACATACCGGTAAGTTAAAAGTATTTCTTTCCACGTAAAAAAAACAAGTCATTCACTGAAACTGGCAGGAATGTGTATTGAATCAAACGCAAGATACAAACAAAATGGGGACCTTCTCATCAATACATCTCCAGAGGTCCACTCGGGGTCAAAAGCTCCACAGGGAACCTCTAAATGTACGTAAATATGCCCGTCTTCCATCAATCGAAGCGTTTATTTTGTCCAAAAAAGTCTTTATCCAAAAGTATTCACAATATCATGATAGATACAATGTCAACGACTGATCCCAGGTTTTGATGTTAACAGTAGTGAAGGCTTTCTTCACACTAGTTCAATGATTCAAATGTTTGGACAGAGGTGCCAGGTTCGTGCCGATCTGCACTGTGAGGTCGATCAAGCCGGAGGCTGACTTTGGTGAGGAATCTAAAAAGGTGCGAGCGACATGAGCTCTGTCCCTCTGCTGCCCGATGCACCCATCGTCTTGGCACTGTGGCACAGCCGTGTCCGCTCATAGGTCACGGCGTGCGCGCGCGCACACACACAAGCCCCAAGCAGCTGCCAAAAAATTTAAATAAAAACATGGCGGCGGATGAAGAGGGAGATGACGGCAAAGGAAAGGAGTAAAGGACGATACGACTCCTCGTTGGTTGTCAAACTCCAGACTGTTTACCCTCACCACGACCGCAAACAACCCTTCCCTCAAAGCCTCAGCCCCCCCCCCCCCTCCACCATGACATTCTCTCTCAAGTCACCTTCTCCTCTGCGAGGCAGATGTGTAGTTTCATAGCGGCAGGGCGGAGCGTCTCCGTGTGATAGAGCAGCGCCTGAAAAGCCGCTCAGCTTCCTCACTGTAACCAAAAGTACTTTAATGGATTGCCAGTGTAATGCATGGCAGTAAATCACGCTCATTGTCTACGTACTTGAGCAGTGACTGATGGGAAAGTCATGAAGAAGGAATGGTCAGCCTCGTCGTGGCCCGGAGGAAATTATATGGTCCAATCTGGGCTCTCGCTTGAGATAGAAAAGCACATATTCAGAGTCACATTCTTCCTACATTGGCAGTTAGCATCTCATCTCTGTTAGATGCGATACTTTCAGCAAGTGTGAAGCAGACATGCCTTAACGGAAATCAGCGCTGCCGATGTTACAGTGACGTCACTACGCAGGCACGGCCCCCCCCCCACCCCCACACACACACTGGTGCTCTGCTGCCATTCATTTGCTTTCCTGCTGCTGACCCATCTCCTCGTATTAAATGATGACTGCTGTAGCACGCTGCTCTCAGAGGCACCAGCTGAGAGCTTGGCCGAATCCCACAGTGCTCCAGTGTTTATCGTAGCTTTCGGCATAAATGTGGCCAAATTCCGTCGACCCCTCCTTGAAAGTCAAAAAAAAACAATTCTGCATTCTACAGTAGCGCTCATCCTCGGAGACGGATGATAAATCACGGCAGTGAAGCATGCAGTACAACAAAGGACTGCAGTGCTGCACTTTAACCCAACCCATAGTCATAAAGCAGCTCGCATTGCCCCCACCCCACCCCCACTTCCTCTCTCGCCTTTGCGTTGATTACAGGCAGAGAAACTTACGCGCTCCAGCTTGATCGTCGTCTTCCGCGATGGCCAAACATCCCCCCTTCCCTCTTCTCCTCCTCCGCTCTTTCCTCCATCCTTTCCACCCTTTACTCCCCTCCATTACACTAATAAGGCTAATCACCCCTCTGGCTGGTGAAGCCATGGGCATGGAGAAGATGTCAGCAAGGGGAGATCAATGGACTACATCAAAGGGCTGGAGCAGCACACAAACCACCCCAGCACAGGGCCCGAGAGATAAGGCTGCTGCTCCCCTACATTTTTCATGAGATTATCTACCACTGTTCTGTTCTTGCCTGTGGTTTGAGTTCAGGGTGCTTTTAATGAGCTGGGCACCACCAGATACCAACGCTGACGGCGATATCCAACAGCTCGCAACCACATGCGGGCAAACATGGTAACACACACGTGCACTGGTTGTGGACGTACACGTGTAGCCGTGCAACCACCAGTGCATGCGTGGTTGATACAGCACGATTGAGTATCTGCACACAAACGCCCGCGCCGGCACGGCCGTGTTATTTCTACAGATGCATTAGAGGTTCATCCATAATAGATTAGTTGCTAATTAGGGGATAGTTTGCTGGTGCTAAAGTAATGTTGAGGGCAGAAGAGAGGAGAGGAAGAGTAGACCGCTTTGCCAGCCAACTCAGCATCCCACTTTCAGCTCCGTCTTTCTCACTTTCCGCTCTTCCTGAAGGCCCGCTTCACGATCCAAGCGTGCTAACTGGGCCTCCTCGGAGGCGCTGGCTGGCTGAGGAGCTGAGCTGAGAGCCCAGAAGAAGGAGGATATGAACTAGAGGCTGGTTTCCTCCAGTTAAGAGGGAGGAATGAGGGGATAAAAGAAACGCTTAAGCTCTCGCTCGGCAAAGTCTCGGAGAGGCGCAGGGATGAATATGTATGAGGAGATTTGTAAGGGAGGTGACCTTTAAGTCTGACTAAGGTGCTAACTGGCTGATACTGGCTGAAATGGGCCGGGACCCAAGGCCTCCACGTTCCAAATGACATTTTCTTTGCCAGTGCACAAAATAACAGGCAGAAGACAAAAAAAACAGCTCTCTGTGGCTTATGGCAAGTTGCACAAACAGCAAGTATTCCATACAAGTTTTATGTCGCCGATATGGCGCTCATAAAACTAGAACGATGCCATACTGTCTAGACAGAGCAATGTCATCTCAGCGTCGAGCAACCCAAACTTTCAAAGTGGTCTTTAGAGTACTGTACATGCAGTTTATGTCTGGCACACTGAGCTCTCAATCAATTGCACCTGTCTGCCTTACAACACAGAGGAAAGTATAGAGGAGAGCGGAGAGAGAAAATATGTTTCTGCCCCAAAAGACCTCGACTAGAGCGAGCTGATCTGGCTCAGGTGTCGACTCAGTCCACTCAACAACTACATTTATCATAACTCAGAGAAAATCAAAGTCGAACAAAGGGAAGCAATAAGACCGTGTGACTGGGGGAGACATAAAGAGCTGCGTGTAACGCATTCTCAATAATGAACCACATTTGCCTAAATATATCTCTTTCTAGTGTATAGAGCCAATAAAACTAACAGAACGGAGACAAAACGGTTTGTGGTTCAGTCGGGAAAAAAAACATTGTAATTGAGCCGTTGTTAAATTTTATATCAAACCGTATCTGGTACTTAAGAATGTGCCACAAATGAGCTGCATTACACAAAGTACATTTAAGAATATGCCTTATTAGAAAAATGTTGATATGTTTGTATATATAAAGTATATATATATATATATATATATATATATATATAAAATAAATGGAATATGGGATGATTCAACAGATAGTGTACTGGCAGCCTAAAAAGTTAAACAAGCACCTGAAAAATTCAAAGCCTCCAGTGATAAAAAATATATAACATTTATGAAACATAAAATGGCAGTTGCAGCTGCAGAGGGAGAATGAATGGCACTACTGTGCAACTTTCTTTTTTCTGTAACATTTTATTTTTTTTTTTTTAAACAATCCCAGTGCATCGCTACAGGAGCAAAGCTTTTATACTATATTCTGAAAACACACATTCTTTTTTCAGTCCTACGACTTCCCACCACTGGAAGCTCATACTGAGGAAGCTGTCCTGGCCCATATTCCTCAGTATTAGAATATGAAAATCTTTACCATGGCCATACAACTAAAGCACTAAAAGGACTTCAGCCGAGTGGCGCTCGTCTTCAATGCTAGTTTCTCAGTCACTTATAGAATATTTAATGCTTTTGTATCCAGCTGGATGGCGTGTCCTGCCAATCACAGAATATCAGGTCTGTCAGGCTCTTCTGCAGCTTTAAACTCTTTAGAGCCGCCTCTCTCAGTGACACTTAAACGGAGCAGCTCCAACGCGTTGGTGAGGATCAGTTCGTGGAGTCCAAACACTCTTAAAGAGCAACTCCACACTAAAGGTCGTCTGGTGAAAAAGCGTTGTCGTAAGGTTTAAAGAGCGTCTTGTGACCACACCCAAGTGTGACGTCAGGTCTGTTGCACATGCATAGCCTGGGCGTAGTTAGCTTTGAAGAAGTGCATGTATCACTGCGTGTAGTTATACTGCACAGCGCTGCGGTCAATATAGAATCTGCATGTCTGTATGTAAACCTCGGCTGCTTCTTCTTTACCAGTGATGCTCGGAAACCAGAAACATGGCCTCTCGTGACATTTGACGTTTTTTGGTTAGGATGGAGTTGGTCAAAAAAACAGACAAAAAAAAAATAAGAGCTGTTGAATATATCTGTTTCGGACCTCCAGTCCAAGGTGTTTCAGTAAACCGTGACATCACTGTTGAGTGTGGTTAGAGGTGCAACAAAGCACACTTCTGACAGTGTCACAGTGTCACAGGCGCAACAGAAACATAGCTTTTCATCCAGGTATTCAAGGGAGAATTTGGATATTTTTGAAGCGGGGCTGTTCTGAGATACTTATCCATAGTCAGTGTATTATACTGGGGGGGGTGCCGACCACCCACTGCAGGTAATACACTGACTATGGATAAGTACTGCATGCGACGCCACTTCAAAAACATCCAAACTATCCCTTTAAGTTCATCTGTAAGGTTATCAACCTCGATCAAAGTCAGGCTTTGATCAGTGTTTTTGCTTCTAAATCATCCAGGTGCTGGTTCAGATATTTCGTTCTATGCTGCCTTCTTAGACGGGCCTTTTTCAGACACTTCTTACAAGCGTTGACATGCGTGTCATTATTCAAATGTAAAAATAGCAACTAAACGGCAATAAGCTGAACTACCAGAACGCAGGACGGTTCAGAGTTCAAATTGTTTTGCGTCTGTAGCAGAATAAAACACATAACAGTATTGGGGGCAGTGTATCAATTACACATTATAAGAGATCCTAGCATAGTATTCTGCAATATTGAGTATTTATCTGACCCATATCCATCACTCGAAGCAGATTGAAATCTCACTCTCACTCACACACTGCAGTACGCTTTGCTCCTCATCATCACCACAGTGCCTTAAAAGGTAATGCCTGCTCTACGATGTCTCCTCCACTCAGCCCTGTGTATCTATGATTTCCAGCAACTCGTTTTATGTGAAAATGGAGCCTGTCAAATCAGAGCTTTATACCCTGTCCTCCCTCCTACCCTCGAGGATGTGAGCCTGAAAACCAAAAAACAAGCACCAACCATTGGTCAGGAAATCACATGCCAAACATACAACACAGCAATATCCCTATCATGTACATGGGAAAAAAAAATACACACAAAACAGCTGCATGCAAGCACAAACACAACCTCAAAGCTGTCCCACTGAGTGAGCCAAGCTCGCACTTTGTGGTAATTGAAAAACATTTCTCGTTGTCGGGATAGAATCCCACCTCGTTTTCTGTGACTTATGTTGAATGTGAATCTATTATTTTCTCACTCTGGATGCATGACCTACTTTCTCACACACACGCACAGACAGACACACACACACACTCTACAGCAAGGCGAGGCGTTGCTGTGTGTGCGTCACCTGAAAAGTGATGTATTCCCATCTGTGAAAATAGAAACAAGTATGTGCACGTCGCTACCGTTTCTGTGCTGCCTGGGAGGTATGTAGCTGCCGCTAGGCCTCTCCTGGGACTAATACACATGCACACATTCAAACACACACACACACACACGGGTGCAAAATGAGCACTGGATATTGTCATCAAAGCTTTCTTGCTTGCCTCGCACCCACGTTTTTCTTTTTTCTTCTTTCACTGAGTAATAGATCGTTATGATGAATTCATGGCTTCCTCATGACTGACAAAGAATTAAAAAAAAGAAGAGAGAGAAATTCAAAGTGAACATTTTTCTTTGACCTCGGAAATCCAAAATGAGCCCTCGTCCACCACAGAGCAGTAGATGTCAAGTGTGACCGTCATTAACCGTGACAGCTCCTTAATTTAGGGTAGGTGTGTAATTGAATGAGAGAATAATTCATTTTGCACGTGAAATCCCTTCGTCACTGATTCAACAGAACATTATTTTGAGAGGGGGGCGATTAATGCACATTAAGGTTAATAAGCACATTCTGTGGATGTGACACTGACAGTTCTGCTTAATTTAATACTCGCCACATGAGCACTATGGGGTATTTGACGAGTAAAAGACAGAGGGAGTGTGTGCGAATGAGCAGTATGTATGTGTATGGCACTCTTCTTTTTTTTGTGATTACCACCTGCAGTTGCACACTCCTGCACACTCTCATTTCCTCCCATTTCTTTCTCCTTTTCACTGTCACACCCCCACAGCCCCTCGTATCCCCCTCCTCCCTCTCTCTAAGCAGTGGTCCATGACATTATCCATCCAGTACAACTCACCCCACAGGAGAGCCATATCGGCTGCCTGTCTCCACAGGGACTCCATTACTTTTTTGCTGAATGTCTCCTAGAAATGGAGAAATGACAAGAACAAAATGTGTGGTGTCTATTTGTACTGAGCAAAAAAAAAAAAACCGGAGTACTGTCATGGCTGACTAAACTCAAACGGCACCTCTCACGGTAACCTCGCAACTAACCAGCAATGAATCCTGCAAATTCACAAATTTGCCACTTGAAGGTCTCCGTGCACTTTTATTGTTTTGGCAGCATCGCCGGAAGGAACGACAATGGCTGCATGAAGACGTTAAGGTCAACTGACATCTGGCCGGTGGTCATTCCTGTTGATTAGGAACAACCTCCAAACTCAAACCTTCACAGCAGTGGAATAATGTTGACTCCTGGCTGTGGGGCTGACAAAACCAGATATGATGTATGGTGGGCTGAAGCACACCAGAAAAAAATGATGGTCAATGTGGGCTCCATTTGGAGACGGCAGCCGCCTTAGTGGATGATGTCAGGGTGGACCCTAACCCACCCATAGTTTTCTGAAGAGATATTTAGAAGCCTGGATTTGGATTTTGCAACATCCTAGCCAGGAAAGATGCTCTAACCCCCCCCCATCCTAAATCCTAATGGTGGGCTGATAACTACAAATACAAACTGCACAATGAATATAGAATATATCACTTTATATTTATATTCAAATCAAGTGTTTGGCTGCATATTTGTTGTCTGTATATTCACACCTTGCCACTCTGCACCTCCCAGAAAGCATTGTTTCCTTTCCAGGACAAGCCGGGACTGGGTGAAGAAATTATTATTAATCATCACACCCTCCACTGTTTTCTTTTTTTTAACCCAATTAACCTGATCCTTGTGCACACTGCTCACTATCCGCGTGTACATTAACTGCTTGTACAGAATATAGAATATTCAGAATATACTTGTACTTTTTTTTGCACTAAAACAAAAAGGGAACAAATTTGGAGTTGTCGTTATTTATAGGTTATTATGCTATGATTTTACTGGTCCGGCCCACTTGACATCAAATTGGGCTGTATGTGGCGCCTGAACTAAAAATGAGCCTGAGAACTTGATTCTGCACCCGCCAGGCTGGCGTTAAACTTGACATCGGTACTTGCTGCAATTAATTGTTACCAACACGTGGCAGGGAGGTGCTTGTAAATATTAAGATAAGATAAAGTGTCGTTTTTTTTTAATTTTGATTGTTTTTTAAATCTACCTCAAAAGGACACTTAACAGGAGAATCACGACTCGAGATGTTAACCCTTAAAATCTTCTCACCGAGTCTCAACATTTCCTCCAACGTGCAGATACTGTGAGGACAAACCAATTTGCAACCATAGTCTTTTTTTTTTTTTTTTTTTTTTTTTCTGAGTGCCAATCTTTATGGGACCGGCAGCTCAAGGCTTTTCCACGCTGGCTCCAGCACCCAGCTATGGCGGTTGCATTACAATGTACAAAGATGGATGGCTCACTGTCCCCGTGGTGGTGGTGACGCAGGGCAGGGTTAAAACCTGTGCGTTGACCAAACACATTCTTCACCGTCTGATTCATCACAGCCAGAGGGTGCGTTGGATTTCACACAGTGCACACAGTTCCTCCCTATAGCAGATGTCTATGGAGATAGTGAGACTCACTCCATCTGCCATATTAAATGGGATTTCCTGTGGTGATGAATGTCTGTGTGTACATGGACGTGTGAACAGGTCTGGTCTACTTTATGTTTCAGAACCTGATGAATGTGCACACGTCTGCGAGCGCTCTTACAACCTCACATCCAAATTTGACATTCAGCCTTATAACGGACGATACGTCAATCCTGCGTCTAAAAGGCTGTGTGTCAGACTGCGATGGGTTATTTTTTTTGCCAAATATTCTCCTATTATGACATGATGTGCTCCCCAATGACGGGACTGTCCCTTATGCCGTGGCGCGTCTTTGGAGACTAATGAGTTCTTTTGTCACCTGCCTGCTGCTGTTTCAATTCTGCGGTTTTCCCATCTGGCGCATGTGATGAAACGGCGACTGCATGGATCAAAATCAGTTGACTCCAGTTAACCACAAAGGGAATCACATCCGCTATCCGTCTCAGCCGTTCTGAGAGGGGGAAACAAGTTCTCTTGGCATATTTTTCAAAGCGAGTGTGAAGTAAATAAGCTGATTTTTACTAAAAGTACGAAGGTGCGGCAGGAGGGTAAAAAAGAACCATCTGGTTTAACCGTGATTCATTTCTTTTGGAGGCATGCACACATCACAGGGCGTGTTCATAAAAAAAATATAGAATAATAAAAAAATAATAATAATAATAATAAAAAAAAAATGGTGCCAGTTTCAAGTTTAATACTGCATTTGAAACACAAACGCATGAGAGATGAGCTCTGCTTGTTGCCCACCCCCAGATTCCCCCTCTTCCTCACAGAGAGAACACGGAGTGAACTTTAAGTAGGTCAGTGTTTTCTGGAGAATATGAAGAGATGAACTTACAAGAGCCACGTTGTGAGATAGTCGGGAGGAGGACAACGCAGACAAATTGATCATCCCTCTGTGTCACTTTGAATATAATCCTCAGTGATTTACATGGAAAGCCGGGCTTACACCGTGTGTTTTCATGTGACTCAGAGGCAGAGGGAAGATGATAGCGTTTTTCAATAACACAGGTTTTGGAGTCCTCAACAGAGCAAAGTGTCTGCGTCTGAGAAAGAGCATTCCTCGGAGCACCCGAGGGACCGAGTCCTTATTGGCTGGTGAATGAAGAAAAAAAAAAAAAAGAGCCCAGAACCTTCTTTATGATTGTTCCCTCTAACCAGGTTAATACTGCATTGACTGATGCCAGCAATTAAAAAGCCATATCTAACATTTATTATTACACAGTGGTGACCTCTCCCTGGCCCTCTCCACGTTGCATCTGTGATTCAGTATTGCTGTAACAGATGTAACTGATGTAGAATGACTGTTATCTGTCTGGACAACTAGCACATTAGGGGCAGGGAGGTCGCTGGCATCTACGGAAGCATCATGTGCACGCTGTAGCCTGAAGGAAGGGCTGCAGCACAGCTCTGGTATGATCATCTTGTACTGAGGCTCCGTTCAATTCATTTGATCGAGCCCAGGTTAGATTGTAGTGCATACTGCATGAAGCGGGTCATAAATAAATAAAAAGTGTTAAAATACAGAAGCTACAAATTTATAAAAGTAGGAGTCGGCCACTTCACACTTACAGGGGTTTTGGCCGACTACAAATGATGTATAATTTACATTTTTTTTGGACCATTTTCCAAAATTCCTGCGGTTTTAGATGCTGCGAGTAACAAGGATTTTGATTCTTTGTCAATTATTGTTTTGATCGGTCTAAATGATATCAAAAAATACTGAAAAATGACCCCTCACAATTTCCAGGAGCCAAAGGTGGCGCCTTTGACCTGAAGTTATGAGGAAATATTTAACGCAGAAAGTTTCTAGTTCAATATAATTACAGTAAAAATAGCCTACGAGGTCATATAAATATATATTCAGCTTTTTTTGGACAAATCAAATCGTTTTCCTCGCGCCACACGAGCAGACGATTAGTGGCCTGAATGTAGGATCTTCGGAATTAATTGGTTATTAATTGACTTCATGTTTTGATTTATTTCCTACTGTTCCCGGCATCCTTTGGTTCCCAAATAATTAGACACAGTACAACAATTACGTAACAGACTTTTGAAAAACAGCTACAGTACTCAATATAGTACAGTATTTCCTCAGATCATTTTTTTTTTTTTATTAAACCTTCATTTTACCAGGATAGGTCTCATTGAGATTAAAAATCTCTTTTTAAAGAGAGTCCTGTGCAATGTCCTAATTGTCATAAAGCAGTAAAGCATTACTTTATGCAGACTTAATGATTACTGTGATGGATGAAACAACTCAAGCAAGGTTCAACAGTCAACTACAATAGCTAAGAAGGTCATGTTGTATGGAAATGAATGGAAACCAATGGCTGTGAGGCATGTGGGGTGGGGAATGCTTCAAATCTCAGGGCATGGTCTGTTAAATGGTTTGCTGTGATGTACATTGTGTAATCTGTAGTAAATGGGCTAAAACATGAAAAAAAACACCAAAAAAAAAACAAAACACTGGTGGTATGGTCCTTTCAATTCTTTTCATTCAAAACCGGGTTTTTCATTGTGCCCATGCAACCGGTCTCCTGCACAGCAGAGCATGTAAACACCAATATAATCCCCGTCTTGTGATACCAAAGAATAATTCACTATTGATAGTCAGCGGTGCCGTTGGTGAGCGAGTGAGAGTGGGAGTGAGTGAATGAACGAACAAGTGCAACCATCAGCATTCAATAAAGAGGAGGAACGAGAGACGCAGGCGGGAGGAAGTGAGGGAGACGGCTAACAGGGAGAGACAGCGCATACTCCTGCTGCTCAGGGCTCAGCCCATTGAAAAAGATTTATCTTTCTTTGAGAAGGGAAGCTGCAGGATGCCAGCCTTGTTAGCCAGACAGGCAGCAGGCTGCATCTCAGCAGCCCCTGTTGCATATTCATTCAGTCTGATTAATGGATCCAAATTCTGTGGGTGTTGTGTCTCTTGGTATGTTCGGAGACTTTCTTACTGTTGTACCAAGATGCAAAGAAGTGCATCTGGTTTATTCAATGAGCCGGCGGAGGGAAGCTAAATACACATTCTGCACTCGCAGCTAATCACAAAATCAATGTGGGTTTCCTGTGCACACACGCTTGAAGAACTTTTTGCTGTTCCAATTGAGATTATTTATAATTTTAATAACATTACAGCCTGCGGTGATTTCACCTCAAAGAAAACTTTACATTTTCACAAAGCTCCCAGCGAACACTTTGAGATGTTGAGTCTTCGCTCAATTTAATGCTTCATACACAATATTTCTTTTTGGGTTATTTGGATTATCCTTCATGATTTTTTTTTAGTGAAAAACATTTTGATATTTTAGCTAAGATGAGGTTTTAAAAAATGGTTTTAAAATGATTAAAGGATTCCATAGCTGTAACACCGCAAACCGGAGTTTAACAGCCTCCCTATCGCAAATGTAAAAAAACAAACAAAAAAAAAAATACACCGTCCCAAAAGCGTCTGTGAGAAAACTGATTAATTAAAAAGGGTGTGATTTGTTTTCAATATTCTCAGCACTGCAGCAGGAATCATGCTGACTAAGCAGCTCGTATATCTCAATCTTGCAACATTTCCATCGTCACTCCCAACTCACAAATGACACCAGTAAGTCACAGATGAGTGAGCCAGAAAGAAAAAAAAAGAAAAAGAAAAGCATGCATATATATATATATATATATATATTTATTTAATTTTTTTAGTGTATGTGTGCGAGTCTTTGTATTCTGGCCCATCAAGCACCAAGTTTAAACCAAGCACCAGTCCTTAACAGCTAATAAGCAGCTCTGACACTACGCCTCAGCATCAAAGCCAATTAGTAAGAGGAAATCTCTGCTGGGTGAGGACATAGCCCAGCCAGACTCCTGCAGATGGGTTTAGTGGATGCTGGTGCACTGTGGAGGTACAACAAGGTCTTCTCAGTTCACCTCCCAGCTGCACCAGCAGCAGCTAACTTGCCTGCACAGAGCTCCACTCCTTTAAGCGTTATCATCAGCACATCTAATTGGCGGAGGAAAGCAGTTTAATCACAGATGGCTTCAAAGTTTGCACACTGATACTTGTAACCAGTAACACTCTACCCTCCCCCTCTGCGTCCTTTTTTTTTTTTTGTGTGTGTAAAAATGTGTTGCGCAAGTGACCCGGTGACAGGAACAAAGAGTCTTCTGGGCAGAGACCCAGCGCTCCTTATTGTTGTTTTTTCCCCCCCTGGTTCATCAGCAGGTTTGTTCCTGCTCCTTGAGCCTATGCCAAGGTTGTACTTGAACGTAGCATGAGCGTGTCGCAGTTGAATCGAATGCAGCTACGCATTTAAAGCCAGCAGCCGTCTTTGTACCCTGTGCCCGCCATCATGAAGCACAACGACATCTTGCGGGGAGCTTGAGGTCTGCCAGGCTTCAGAGTGAGAACCTGGGCACGGCAGACGTGTCGGCGAAGGCAAGTGATGGATGTGCTGTTTGTTTCAAGCACGTGGCATCTGGCAGACCTTATCCTCCTACTCTGTCACTCTGCTGGGCTTTGCGCTGCACAAGCATCACCACCTTCCAAAACACACAGAAATGCTAAGCAGTCGGGCTCCCTTTAAGCCTCCCCGAGGTGGCGGGGTGGCGGAGGGCTACATTTGTTTATTAAACCGAGCAGCGTTTTTCTATCTGAAAAGGTAAACAATTGCTGCTTCACTAGGGAGTGGCAAAGAGTGTATAAAAAGAAGCAGATATAAAGAGAGAGGGAATGAGAGAGATTGAGAAACCCAAAGAGAGAGAGAGAGAGAGAGAGAGCGAGAGAGCAGGAGAAAAGAGGAGGAGACGATGTCACTAAAGGACACACAGAGAGTGACAAAACCTTATTGGATTTATTTGTCTTGCTCGGCTTCTCAGATGAATCTCATTTATTGTGGCTGACAGCAAGGGAAGTGCACATCAAAGAGGAGCCCAGCACAGACAAACGTCTTTTTTTTCTCCTTTTATAATGAACAAGAAGCAGGTCTCTTGTGGAAAAGCTGAAGCCAAAACAGATATGAGGCAAAAAAAAAAAAACACGTTCATAAAAACAGACAAATCAATCCGCATCACATCAAAAAGGCACTTCATGGATTATTATTCTATTCTTTCGAAAAACTGGATAAAAAAAAAACATTATGAAAGCAAACCTTTTGCACCTTGACAATCAGTGTCATTGTTGGTGCGACTTTCTGTCAATCAAAATGGCACAACATCAACTCGTTGCATCGCATTCATATTTCCTAGACATTGACACCAATGAATATACTGTGTGAAAGATCAACTCTGGCTTAAGACTGGGTTGGGTTTCCAGTCTCATAAGTTCGATGGCCTCCAGGCACAAGACATTTACAGTACGGGCGCTTCATGTAGCCTGACATGCACTCGACACTAAAACCTAGACACACAAATTGCTTTTGCGTACTGCCTATTGAACTCAGATGCACACGAAGAATACACAAACCCGGTCAGGAACTGGCAAAGGATGCTAAAGAGCGACCAGAGGATCGAGTGTTTGTTAGTTCAGTTTGTCAGTAAACCCTCTCAAGACAAGATGAAAAATGGAATATTTAGACAGCATTTGGGAGATATGATCCCCCAACAGCTGGCAATGAACTAGCGTTTGTTTTCTGTCCTGCTCTGTGGCAGAGGAGGTAGATTGTCCTTGAGGACTCCACATAAATCAACAATCGGCAGCAGAAGCACGCAGCCAGCCCCTGGGTCTGCCAGGGAAAGTATAAACTTAATTAAGTTCCATCTTACAAGGTGTGCGTGCACTGGGAGGCCTGTAATGAAAGCCTAATGCTGGCCACAAATTGGTCCAACAAGCAGCTAAAACGGATGCCTGAAAAGGCACTCGTACGGCCCCAGAGGGAGACCAGAGGACCCGGAGGCTAATATAGAGAGATAGGAAATTAAGGAACGGACTCCAAGATGTCATCTCAAAGCCAATGGCGTGCATGTGGTATGAAGCTTCAGCTGAAAGAGGTGCCATGTGCCACAATCAACTTAAGTAATGAAAGAATTTAGAGCAGACTGCGACAGTGATTAGAGCTTGGCACATAACACAAGAACCATATTGGCAATGCCTCATGATATAAACGTGGACATTTTCTGATTGATATCACAACACGGCAATTTTTCTAAATGACATGTAGGATAATCAAATGTATGTGTGCTGCGGTAAACTGTGATCCACCGCGATGAATGACAATCATCTGAATTAAAAAATGACTCGATATGATCCTGACAAACAATTAGGCCATCGTTGATCAAAGCATCGATCTGAACGCTTTCTTATTGTTCGAAACCCAAATGTGTTGACTATAATTTATATTTTGTTTTATTTATATTATAAAAAAAACTAGAACATACTCACGTCTGATAAATTTGAAACAGACAATATGCGATTATTATTATTTTGGCTTGATAAATGACTTGAATGATTAAATCAAAATGAGTTTTTCTGTCAATTGACTCATCAATTATTCCGCACTAGGTCATGAAACCATGATGCAATTCCGCTGAAAATTGATAAATGATAATACTTAATTGTCCACCAGCCCTAATATATCTACAATCAACGTCATACCTGATATGAGAGAAGTCATCCCTAACTGAAACAGACTGTTTAAGATTAGACAACAAGCTTTAATCTAAATAGATTTTCATCAGAAGGACCAACATTTGATATCCATCATGCACGGATGAATTTATTCCCTGCATGAACTCAGTAATGGTGCTTTCATTTTATTCACATTTCAGGCACAGAAAATGATTTGAATGTGGCTTCCTGATGATAGTAGGCAGAGATCTTTGCTGCAGAGGCTGAATCCAGGTGTAGAAGCACCTGTGCTGATAAGACACCTCAACATCAGCTGAACAACCATACAGAGGGACCTGGTCGCCAGGCAATAACCAGGGTCAAGATAACTAGACCCTTTTCATCTCCTGGGTGACCAGGCAGAGCCATCTTTGATGCGCAGACCTCCTCCAGTGATCCGCCAGGCACCTTAAACAATTCAATTCCCCTCACGCTGTGAGCTGCTCAGCCTGCTGTAACCTGCTGTAACCTGGTAAACACCTGCTCAACATTTCCTCTCACCAGCAGCTCAGAACAAGCTGAGCGCGCAAGTCAGCCGGTGCCAAGTTTCAACATTAGGTGAATTATGTTTCAGTGGAAATTCGAACACTGGATGAGCCCAATGTGGGGCGTCACACAAACAAGCACAAGCAACGCGGGGAATAAACAAATCAGTACCGACACTAGAAGGCAGCCGAGCGACAATTAGTCGAGAAAAAACAGAATCCAAACAAACCGTACGCCCCAATTGCACAAAGACACACGAGCGCCAAACAACAACAACTTTGAGGAAAACGCACCGAGACAAACATGTGGTTCGGCCCAAACGCGCACAAACCAAGAAGACAAATTCATCATTCGCAGTGCTCTTAAAAGCCAATTGAGGTTCAGTGTTCAATGACAGCAGAGGGGGTGACTCAACCCTGAAAACATTACGAGCCTCGTGATTGGCCAAACCACATCATCTGGGGCAGTCAAGACCAAATCAGTACAAAAAAGTCCTTACCCGAGAAGGCAAGAAGTAGACTCGCTTCACTTGAATCCACTTGGCCTCGTCAGGATCTCTCCTCCAAACAAATCTGTCAAGACCAAGGCTCCTGCAGAATCACTGGCTGCACATCAAACTCAAGCATCCAACAACAAGAGTCCCGGGGGTGCGCACAAGCATCCCCACAAAGCGTCTAATAACTTTCTGAAACTGGAGCTTTCAGTAACTTGTAAACTAAATTGGCAATTAATCCTCAAGTCAGTGCGCTGCTGATTTGACTCACCGCTGCTCCTTTAAAGTTCATTCCATCTGTCAATGGTTGAGATTACCTCCAATTCCATAACCACTGTCTATTGATTTAGCAAGGCGTAGTTATGCTTTCCTTTCTTGCCTTTGCGAGTCTTGTGCAGCAAGAATGAACAGTTTTTTTGTACTTGGATATTAAATCACTAAGCTGGAAAAGACCTGCTCTTACTCATAACAATAAAGATTATTAATTCTAACAATAATAGAAAATAACCATCAGCCTGTCTCGTCACGGCAGCAAGAAGGGCCATCTTTTTTATTATCATAGGAGCTCTCAGAGGAATTACTTTGCTGGATGAATAGTTTCATAGTTTAGTTGTATTATAGTTAATCATAATTCCCCCTCAAATGATGTTAGAAATTTAAATTGCAGTAAGTTCCTCAGCAGTCACCACAAAAAAGATTGCTGAGACATCATCAACAAAAACAAAAGAAAGTTGCTTTTAAGGATTTTTACATCTGGGCCAAGAAACACTGGGACAATCATTGTAGTGTAATTCTTCACATCTGCTCAGTGAGAATATTGCAGTAATGCTGGCGAACAATTACATAATTTTCAATCAATAACAGTGTGTGTGCCTAATAGCAACTGCCTGCCTGAGTGCCTATTACACACACACACACACACACACAGGGGAAAAAAAGAAGACACAGCTAAGGAGGCGGAGTGTAGGAGTCAAGTGGAGGCCTTTGTTGGGTTTTGCAGAGAATTTAATGAGTTAGGGTAAACTGGGAGAGCTGCTGCTGCTGCCGCATGTGCGACAGAGTAGAAAACCACCTGTCACTGAGCAGGAGAAGGAGATGTTGCCGATCCACAAACGCCTGAGATTCAAAACATGGAAGCAATCAAAAATTATTCTCGGGTCTCGTAAAAATGTATAGCTAGACGCGTGATCGATATGTTGCTCTGCCGTGGAGAAGCTAAGGAAGCAGCCCCCAGACCGAGGAGAAAGATAAGATAAGACAGAACTTTATTTATCCCGAGGGAAATTGTTGCGCAACAGTTGCAATGCACAGTAGGAGAGAAAATGTACAAATAGTGCAAAATGTTTTATACAAATATATATATATATTGTATGTAGAAACATTTTAAAATAAGATGAGCTGAGATGGGGTAAGGTGCAGTATTTGGCAAAATAACAACATAAAAAGAAATGAATAATTACCAAACCAAACCTAGTATGAAGAGGGAAGTGAATCTAAATATAAAGAATGAAGAATATGAAGATGATGATGAAGAGAGGAGAAAGAGAGAGAGGTGGGATAAATCAACTCGTGAGAAAGCGCACAGTACAGCTTAGGGTCTGAACACCCGGGAGGCAGTAACAGAGAAGATGGTGAGGACTTAACTTTTGTCCTGAACAACATATTCCACCGGCTCCACAGCGTCGCTGAAGCAGTTTGTTTGCCTTCATTCCTCTAAAGTGCAACACTGAGCTGAGCAAACAGCTCCAGCCTCAGCACACAGCTCTGCGTTCGATCACGGCCTCTGTGTCGTCTTCCATAGTGTTGCACCACTCGCCTAAATATAAGGCATCAATGTCAAAACATTCAATATTAATAGATAATGCGTTCTGATCGTCGTAGTGATATTCAGAATAGACAGCAGTGAGGTGTGCAAGGTGTGAATTTTGTTTTTATAAATATTTTTTGCAGATCGGTCAGCTGTTACACAGACTGTGACTTGTGTGTACTCGCACTCTCAGCCTGGAATATGTTGCAGAAAGACTTGAAACTCACTGCATTGATTCCTTAAGATGTCCTCATTCACCTGGCAACAAAACTGACTATTTTCTCTATTCTTGATTTTTGGTTCCTTTTAACATTTGTCTTGTTCTTATCTTATCTTATCATGTTGTTTTTATTTGTGCTGCTGCCTGTCTTGGCAGTTCTCCCTTGAGAAAGAGATTCTTAATCTCTCCTTGGTTAAATAAAAACCAAAAAAAAAAAATTCTTTATCTTTTTTTCTCTATCAAAGTTATTTTTAAATTTTTTTTTTTTTTTAGATACAGTTATCCAAACATGCACTTTCTGTACATCATTTGTAAATATATTTAAAATGCGCAGCGTTTACAGTAGATGCCCAGCTATAATGTATGTATATCCCCCTGCATCTGTGCACAGTGAACATTGCCTCATTGTGTTGATGCTTCACATAAAGCTCTTCTCAGATTCTATATCTTAAAGTTGAAATCTCATAATGCACACCCCATTTAATTATTTCTTACTCATATTTTCTTATGTCTTATAATTAGCACACACACACGCGCATAGTAATTTACGCAAACAAGTAATTGCTACTTAAGAAATGTATAAAGATGCCTCCACAAGTTTCCACTCATTTACAAATGCACTTTTAAACTCTGCATTTTTCTAATAAACGTTGGCAGCTTAAATTATGCTCATGCAAGTGTGATAAGGCGGTGGTTGCCATGGTAACAACACACTTCTTCAGATGTGTGAGGCACGTCCCGGTATATGACAGTAACCCTCCTATGGTAAAAGAAGTACAACTAATATAGAGGTTTAATAATACGGACGCAATCAGTGTGTGGAGACACAAAAAGCTGGCACATTAATCAGAACTGTGACTGAAGTGTTTGAATGATGGTTTTAGTATCGTTAAACAATACTGCTGGGTCTCATGTATTAAATCAATGCCCATCTTCAATGCAAAAGTTAGGAGTTGTTAATCCTTACGCCAATATGCATATAATCATTTATATCATGAAACATAAATGTCATGCGTTGAACAATCGAGCTTTAGAATTGTTTTAGGTAAGTGTAAATGTTGCAAATATGTAAAGTGTATATCTAATTGATACGGAGGAATGATGAACTCATCTGCAAGTCTTATGTCTTCTTCACGCCTTATTCAAAGGTTGTTTTTTGCCACTGAAAGAAATAACACAGGGCACTAAAGTCTGAGAGAGTAGTGAAAGTCCTTTGTTTGCGTTGTAGTGCACCTTCTCTAATAGGCTGAGTGGTCTCTGCCCGTTACCATCGGCAACACGCAGTCTTGCACTCTGATCCGTTTCATGAATATTACCCAAAAGTGTTTTGTTTCTCTTTACACCAACACTGCATTCATCCGCCCACTTCTATTGCCAGATTGAGTCAATAAATGATTGTATTTCACAAATTGACTAGAACATGTTTGATTTGACAAACAACGGACTGAAACAAATACAAATAAAATAACTTGGAAAAGCTCCCTCACTCCTCCCGCTCCGAAGAAAAGTGGAACACACAAGTGTGAGTGGAATTCCACCGGCTGCATAAAGGTCTTTACAATAACATCTATTTTTACTAGAGTCGGTCTCGTTGAAGTCGGTATATGTTCCTGAAAGCCTTATGATGCAATGCTTTTGGAGGCCGTGGAGTCAAAGAGGTAGCCGACTGTGAGCTCAGCTATCGTTTGCTGCGAGATTTGATAAGAGGCATTCAGGTGCCCTCGCTTTCGCAGGAGCGCCGAGCGAAGGCCAAAAAAGGAGGACTGCAGGAAACCCTGTTTGGAGTCTGATGCTCGTTGCCTTTACATCTCCGCTGAAATTAGAAATGAGCTACCTGCCCATCCTTGCTGTCGGATGGATAGAAGTCTAATGAGGAAGATGACTCTCTGGCGGAGTCCTTTGCTTGCTATAATGAAGCCTTCAGAGCCTGAGCAACACAGGTAGCAGGGTATTAACACCGTCCTCCTATAAGAGCCCAATCAATTAAAAATGAGATGGAAAAAGAAAACTGGAGTCATGCCTAATCGCGCGGGTAGGTGATGATAAACAGACATTTAATGCCCTCGTATGATGAGCTGGAGGTGAAGAGGAGATATCCTGCGTGGTGTCAGCAGGCTCTTATCAGGACTGATTAGATTGAAAGCCAACGGCAGCACACTCTGGAAAGTGCTGTTGACAAGTACCTTAATAGCTTCAACCGAGTACTTAGTCAGTCCTGCTGGCTGAGGGAATGATTAGTTATGATGATGGTTTGCTTTCCTTGACATTGCAATAACTTTAGATGTAAGGGTTAGGGGACGAGAGGAGCTTTATTAGAAATAAGAATGGGAGATCACACTATCTCGCTAAGTGATTGGTGGCGACAGGTCTCAGGGCGGAAAATTGAGGAGTACGCTCTTTGCAAAACACATTTATTAATAATTGATGGAAAAACCAAGAGGGTGTTTGTAGAGGTAGAGCCAACAGCGAAGACACCCTTACATTTTTAGAGGGAATAAAGTACTTACGAAAGGGATTTGGGAACAGCAGTTGCCTGTATCTCTTCACTGTACATTGGAGAAGTGCCTGGATTCAGTTTTGTCAGAGGGGTCTTTTCTCAGTGATGTCGCAACGCTGAAGGCGTCTGCCACTCAAGTTCACTTCCGCTTCATCTCCTGCACATCCACGTAGAAGAAACAGCAAAGACGTACACGACCGCGTAAGCGCCCCTCTGTAATTTGTATGGACATAACGCATGTCCGGGATGACTTGAACACGCATAAGAAACGAGCGGTGTCAACTCTAGTTGTCATTCTGTGCGCTGCTAGTGTCAGCGCAGACTGTGATCTGTCTGGGGGGGGGGGGCGTTATACGTGATACAGTTCAAAAATGTGTTTTTTCTTTACTATGGATTTCAACATTTCTTAATATCCCACTTCGCCTAATTCAACTTGCTGACCAAAATATAAATTCTAATAAAATGTTGCACCTGAAGTGTTGCCAAGTAAATGAGCCCTTTAGCTGCTTGTTTTTCAAGTGAAATCACGTCAAGGAGAATTTTGGCCAAGCTGCGAGGCGAGCCTTTGGATGGCCGATTCAAACATAATTTCACCGGCATGTTGTGCATTACTCAGCAGCTTGGCACCTGTGGTTTTACCTGAAGAGGGAAATACTTGACAGCAAAAAGCTATAGTCACTGTGGCAACAGCAGACCTCAGCTACAGCGGTATCAAATCATAAGGAGATTTATTGTTTTTTTTTTTGTTCAAAAAGAATAACAACACTTTCTGTTTCTCAAATTCACATGAGTGCACACACGCTCACACACACACGCTCACACACACACACACACACATATTCCATATGCCCAGCGGTCTCCATAGGAGGCTCAATGCCTGCTGGCCAGCTCAACGCGGACATGGGGACGTCTTTCTCTCTCCCCACACGGCTGCCGGTCGCTGCTCGCCTCTGCCTAATGAGATTATGCCCGTCTCCTGGCACATCGACTCAAGAGGAGACGGGACCAATTAGTCTGCTGTCTGCCCCAAAGACAGACAATCAGCATGGGCTCCCAAGTAATAACAAACAAGCCTAAAAAAAAAAAAAGGGAGAGACCTTGTTTACGACGCGATTGGTCAGTGTGGTCAAGTCGATGGGAGAGAGAGCTCAGTCCTATTTCTGTTGATGCGATGACATTTTGTATAAAGAGACTCCAATTGGTGAGTGGAGAACAATACGTGGATTTGATCGGTGGGCGTGGGGGGGGGGGACACTTAGCGTGGAGAGACAAATTAACCAAAATATAGAGAAATTGCTTATTTTTCCATTTCAGTCACATTCACATTCAAAGTATGTACAGCCATCGTTTAACAAGGAACCCCATCTTAACCAATTGAGTCTTGACAAGTCAGTAACAAGTGATCTTTTTAAATGCTTTTTAAATCTCCTCTGCTTTCACATCGTGAGACGTTGCCCTTTAAAAAAATGTGGAATGAATGAATTCAATTTTTAAAAGCAAACAAGCCAAAATTCCTAACCTCATCCTGCCAAATGGGTTTTTTTTAATTTATTTTTTTAAACCACATCCATACAATCTGAATTTTTCTGATGGGTTTAAATAGTTTTACAGAAATACAAATTGCATTACTAGTTGAAAAAGTGATCCCGACCAGCACCACAGTGATTTTACATTTAAAAAGAAAAGATGGCCGGTGTTGGGTCGGTACATAAGACACATGCGTATTTGGTGTCGGCAGTGTGAGCATTTAACCTCTTTCCGTGTGAGGTCTCGGGTCTAATTGGCGTGCAAGCACTCGTGCACGACTATTGAACAATTTCTTTCATTTGTCTGCAGGAGCTTTTTCCACACACATTTCACCCCCACAAATGCTGCTTCCACTTCACATCCCTCCCACAAATCATTTGGCTGGACTTCTGTCCAGAACGGCACCTCATACATAAAGATTGGACAAAACACAGCCACATCAGTTTCGAGACATTTAGCGAAGCATTGAGCATTTTGAATCAAACGTAGCACCAATCAACTCTGTAATTGGAAAAGTTTTTTTTAAAGTCCACAGTCCTTTTTCTCTGTGACGAAGACACATTTGGGTGGCTTGTTCACACAGATGAGTTTCTATTTGAGGTATTCAAACGTTTTTTGGAGACAACATTGCAAAGCTTTTCAATTCCAGTTATGTTGAGTAGGCAATTTGAAACAAAGAAAAGACTATAAACAGAAATAGACGTGACAGATACGGAAGAGGAAAGAGTGCAAAAGTCATCAGGATGTGTGGAGGAGAGACGCAAGGAGAATAAAGATCCTCCAGATCAGAGAGAAGTGCTGAAGACTCCTCCATTCACCGACAGCTCCATCATAACTCAACTCCACTTTAATAATTCTGTCGGACTGAATTACAGCCCATTGATCAATACTCTCAGTTCTTCCACATGTTATTTTGGATAAAGAGCTGGCTTTTAGAAGATTTGAGGAACGTACGTTTGTGGCTCCTCAAATAATCAGCCAACAATCCCCTTCTAAGTATTGGGAGCATGTGGAGAATCCATCGTATAGAGTGAACAAGATAGAGGGTTATTTATTCCCCTAATTAATCGATCAGCCTGTGCAGTTGTCAGGACACCTGTGGACCTGCGCTCCGGTGCGGCGAGCATGTCCAGACTCCAGCAGAGATTCAGACTCAAACCAGTGCCTCCAGAAAGACACACCACACCGCGTGGATGCTAAATCTAAGATACACAGTTGGCGTAGATTGAGTGTGTGCCGGTGCGTGTCTCAGAGAAAATGTATTTTTGATGAGTCCAAGCATGTGTGCGTTTCTCTGAACTCCCCTTGTTTATGTGATTATACAACTACTAGAGCCACCAGTCATGTTCGCCATCCAGTTTGTCTATCTGGTGGCTGTCTCTATGTGTCTGCCATTACTCCTCTCCACTGCTCACAGCCCTGGCTTTGCTGAATAACTGATACGGGCTCTCAGCAGGGCCGCGTCTGGCTTCAGCTTAACAGGGCATATCTCTGCCTGCACTTCTTTGACCACAGACAGCACTCACTGTCCCAGTCTAAGAGCCAGTCCAGCTGCTCTATTCTGAGCCGCATGCATGGCTAGTCCGTCTGGAAGAGACAGATAGCCTGACACAACACCGCCACTGCTACTGCTGCCTCTGTGACGTCGTGAGGAGAGAGCTGCTGGAATTATGAATAAAGTCTGCTGAATTCTGTCCGATTGTCACGAATAATGGCATTTCATTCCGTTTAAAGCGTGCGTGTATCAAAAAGAATGTTTTGTTTTAATACTCTGTAGTATGTCGAGATTTTACTTTTATATCTATTTCTTAAAATCTGACTGAAATTAAAATTGCACAATTGCATACATAAAAAAAA
This sequence comes from Bovichtus diacanthus, assembly GCA_943590825.1. Classification (NCBI taxonomy): domain Eukaryota; kingdom Metazoa; phylum Chordata; class Actinopteri; order Perciformes; family Bovichtidae; genus Bovichtus; species Bovichtus diacanthus. The sequence goes on from CALSBV010010288.1 coordinate 2,343,766, forward strand.
GAAGAAAAAAAAAACATTTCCTAAAAAGGGTGAAATGTATATTTAATATTCCTTGTAAATTGTACTTTTTGCGTTTTGTTTTTTTTAATAGTATTTGTTTTATATTTTTATTGTATTGTTTGATGTTCTATATGTATATTTCTGGTCCAAGCACCAATACACCAAATTCCTTGTGAACCTACTTGGCACTAAACCGGATTCTGATTCGGATATTTCTTGGCTTTAATAACGTGCTCCCTGCCTCTGCACGATTGAGTCAAAACGCCATTATTTCGCTACGTAGAAATTGCCAAAACATTTCATTTCAAATGTATTTCCATTAAGCTGCAACATGACTGCTCTGTTACAGGGTGACAGTGACGCTGGCAAACAGCCAGACGACAGTCTTCCACAGAACACAATCTGAGCTCCAACTGTCTCCGTCTTATCTACGAGCATGCCTCATCTGCACCTCGGCTTACTGAGCGAGCTACCACACAAATATCCACCAGGGAAAAGTCTTTGGCTGAAGCCTCTTGGCAGGCAGATAGCAGAAAGTCAGCTGGAGCACAAATGTCAATATGGGTTCATTTAGACGTTAAATGGTGTCGTCCCTCTATTCTTCAATACCGCTGCTAACAGAAGCTGTTTGAGCGCGGCGGTGATCTAACACTGAGTGATGCAAGTGCCAGAATGTCCAATATCAATACTTTGTACTATTAAAAGTAACTACTGTACTATCGTCAGAGCCGTGTCTTATAGTGTTGGAGGTGAATATTTCATTATTAGGCTACTTCAGCGTGTATTTCCATTACCACCAACAGAGCATTTCTTTTCACTCTACTGTAACTTAATCACATGCATGTTTAAACACAAAACAGTTTCTAAATGGTCTGCATTGCAAACGGTGTGATCTCGCAGAACTAATGAGGTGATCACTGCACACAACCGCAGCAGAGAAGCCAGAGTGAATAGGAAAAAAACGCTTTTCTTTTTTTTTCTTTAAATCCCGCCGAAGTTATTATCGAAAATGTAAAGCAAAAAATATTATCAATCCATTCTGTTTTGGTTCAAAAGGTGATGGCTTTTGTGATTTCAGTTGGACTTCAATGATGATGAGGATGAAAGAAGACTTTATCTCTCTCTCTCTTCATCTTCATTCTTTACATTTAGGTTCATATGTACCTTACTCCGCTCTTCATACTTAGTTTGGTTTGGTAATTCTCATTTTTTTATTTTGCCAAATACTGCACCTTACCTCATCTCGTTGAATGTTGCACCTCACACCACCTCAGCTCATCTTATTTAAAAATGTTCTTCAATTTTTTTTTGCATCTTATACCGTCTCCTACTGTGTATTGCAACTGTTGCGCAACAATTTCCCTCGGGATAAATAAAGTTCTATCTTATTTTATCCATCGCTAAGGAGTGAGGAACAGGGATCTACTGAAGCCTACTCCTTCATACAGTTTTCTTATTGCTTATTGCGTTTCAGTCTTGCCGAGTTCTTGACAAAAATGTCTAAAATATGATGTCACAAATGTCCGAGAGCCTCTCGGTTGAGGTTGTTCTTCACTGCTCCTTCGGTGTTTTCAGCCGTGGGCTGTTTGTGACACGGAGACGTTTTTTCTTACATTTATGGAACAAGTCTGAAGTCTAAATATTTCTGCGAGGGCTGTCTCCGTCCTGTAGGGCATGTTGGGTATCTATGGAAACTGCAGCAGGGACAAGAACACTGCATGTTTAGCTCAATTTAAGGACAACGTTAAAAAAGGAGACGTTGCCCTAAAAATAAAAATAGAAACTAAGAGACAATTACATCTTTTCGGCACCGCACTTGCTCTGTGTGATGACATGTGTTTTGCTATCATGGAGGAGATTATGGGATGTTCTCCAGTCTTGAGAATATTAGGTCTGTTTGTGTGCTCTTTGTTGGATGTAAGCAAGCTCTTGTTCTTGAATAATAATACGTTGGTCTTGCATGATTTGCAATTCCCTGCACGCTTCCGTCCTTTCAAATTTACCCAAAAGTATAATATTTTTGGCTTCAAGCTCTGGGTTTTCTGCTGCACTAAGTCAAATACTAGGGAGACAAGCGGCAGTATTTTTGCGCAAACAAAAATGTTTCCCTTCTCGCTCTTAAGATATTGTGGCCGGAGTTAAGAGGTTTTTGAGCTAAAAGCTGGTCCCTGTAACCAAGCCGAGCAAATCTCCTCTTATGGTATTAAGACGTTAACTTAGTAGCCAGCTCTGGGATGTTATCATGGGATAAGCAGATTACAGTCCCAAATATCCTCGTGTTCATTAAACATGCTCCGTACAAGGTGGATGTTTTTCATGATGCAATTTGTTTCACGGCTGAAACTGTCATCAGACCAATCACTGCGGCACAGCTGTCAAGCTCTCAACTGTCTGATGAGGAGAATGTACTTCTGCTCACTTGTAATTCCTTTGAGATAATTAGCAAAGAGATGATTACCCCACTGAAGAAATGATGCTACAAAAATATCTTTCGAATCAGTTAGACGAGCGAGGCGTCCTATCTGAACAGATCCTGAAGTGACGGGGGAAGATAAAAAAAAAGTCTCGAATTGCCCACTTCATTTTGTGTTCTTGAATTTAATAAAAAGGGGGGGGAAAGGTTTTTACAGTTTCATATACTTTGACAGTAAACAGCAAGGCCCCCCTGTGCTGTCTGAGACAAGGGGGCGTCACGTGTCGAAGTGACAGGTGTTCAGCTTTGACGAGCGAGGCTAGAAAGTTGGACAGAGCCCTCAGGACGCGTAAAGGCCTCCGCAACTACATCAAGAGAAGTGCTGACACGGAGATAATAAGGAGAAAGGCTGACCTCGGAGATATGGATCGGAGAAAAAAAAGCTAAAAACAAAAACAAAAGATCAAAAGAGCCATATTGATAAAAGGTGGAACAGGGAAATGCTAATGAGTCGGCCTGCTAGTGGCAGAGCAAACATGACCATGGCTGCACCCATCGATTCACAGAGACTGTGACTGCAATGACATATGGTGGCTATTTGATTGTGTGTGTGTGTGTGTGTGTGTGTGTGTGTTTCTAGTGAAGATGCAGACAGGCTTATGTTGTCTTTGGTCAAATCTGGTGTATTGGTTTCATTATTTTTGAATATATTAACAATGTGGGAGTTGTGTGAATATGATGTGCTAAAGTGTGAATGTTCCTATTCATTTGTTCGGAGTAGCACACGATTAGTTTCCTTTTATTGTTTAGATAAATAGATAATTCACACTTTGACATGAGGGTTACGTAAAAGAGTCATTATCAGGTTTTTACATGTAAAAAAAAATAACAATGTATGAGAAATATTAATGGAAAATTGGTTAATTTAGGGAAATATTTCAAATAAAAACAAGAAATTCAGTTATTAAAAATCTATAGTTTATGTGGCACAAAATTGGCCTTTTTGTGTCTGCGCCAGTATTTTAGAGTGTTTTGTGTTGGTGATTATAGTTTTGATGAGGCTAACTAGAATTCTTCATTATAAGCACATTTCTCACTTATTTTCAGGCTTCATAAAGAGAGGGAAAAGAAAAAGTGTGACAACAGGACAGAGGAGTAAAGACTAATGAAGGTAAACTAAGAAAAAACTACAAAATGTACTTTTTTAGTAAATACTGTGGACTCTGTAGCCCACGGGGTTAAAAAATACACAACAGCAAGGTAAGAATGTATAAAAGCGTCGCGATGAGGATAAGTCTGTCGTCAAACAATACTTACACGCTCACATATGCATTGAATATGGCCAAATGCAGTACTGTGGTTTTAGTAGAATATTCCCTCTTTGTGTTACTGTCCCTCCAACACGGCTCTCACAAAAAAGACCGGAGGAAACCCACTCGTCAGACTGTTGAAGCCTCATATCAGCTTCGCTTGAACATTGTGCACGGAACAAAGACTGCGGATTTCGTCCCCCCCCCCACCCCCCGTCTCTTCCATCACACCAGGTAGAGGATGAAGGTGTACAGAGACTAAACCGGCCTGACTGACCTCATTTGGTCACTTCGCGCCATGGCAACAGTGACAAATCCATCAAAACTACAACGTGATGCTTTCAGAGGAAAAATATCATCACAGAGTGCCAACACAAGAGACGCTGTTGTGAGTGACAGCGGAGTGAGCAACCCGCACACACGCACGCACACACACACGCACCTACCTACCTACCTCCAGGGCTCCCACAGTGCCAGTGCAACAATCTCTGATCTTCTGTCTCCAACATTGACTAATGAGCTCATGATGAGAGCTTTACCAAGTCTCAGCTCGTCTTACGCAGCTAAGAAATCAGTGTTGAACCTCCAATCAGGCGTTTTACATCCATGCACACACATTACTGAGGAAGTTTTTATCAACTCTATTTTTCACATGGCAGCAGGTTGACATCTGCTAAATTTAACTATACATTGGTGATGTATTGGAATATAGAAGGTGACACTGTTGTTATCCGTGGTGTATTTTAATGAGTGCCCCTGTGTAATCATCCCTTTAATGTGCCTCACAGCATTTATGGAGTGGAATTTCAGACATTTAGTTTGTGAAAAAGCTCAGCCGGGTTCACACACACACACACACACACACACACACACACAGTACTGTATCTCCCATTCTTCCATCCATTCTTCCTCCCTTAAACAGCTCTCTTCGTGGATCTTCTTCCCTCGCCATACCCAGAGGCCGCCGGCATCTTTTTAATCTGATCCTCCATCACTCTGTGGCTGGTCCGTGTGCGCGAGGGGTGGTGCAGCTCGATTGATTGGAATTACTTGACTTTTTATTTAGAAATAACTCTGCTGATTCAGACAAACTCCCAGTACTGGAAAAAAAAAAAAACATCACAATTACTCAGTAAATAACAGTTTATCCCTTCCGGAGCTGTTTTAAAGAGGAGCATGAGGGAAGTAGAGGGTGTTAGAACAGAGCTCAAATGGTATAAATGGTGCAATAACACAATGCAGAAGGGAAATGGTTTACTGCATAAGTTCTATAACTAAAAATAGGGCTGCAGCTAATGCTTATTTTCATTTTCGGTGGACTTTATTATTTTTTTCACTTAACTGATTAATAATTTCGTGTAAAAAGTGTCAATATATATATCAATAAACGCCCATCACAATTCCTCATAGCTCAAGGACTTGTTTGGTTCGATTAACAGTCAAAAGTTAAACCATATTCAATTTACAAAGACATAAAACAGAGAGAAGCCACAGATCCTCGCATTTGGGGAGCAGGAGTCAGCCAATGTTTGGCATCTTTGTTGGTTAAATGACTTTAATCGAATATCAAAACAGTTGATTAACTTAACAATTAATCATCTTAAAAAGAAATGTATCTTGTGCTTATAGTTATATATTATTTTTAGCTTGTATAAAACTAACCTTGCATAAAAGGTATTTTCTTAAAGAGTGAGTTTAATTGCCTTAATTGCCTAATTTTAAAAATCCTTAAAAAAAAGAGTTGCATTGAAGTGGCACAATATGAGCTCTTTCAGATCAGTAATAGTCTATCTGATATTTTTTGCTATTCCCAGTGACAGCCGGTGTCAGAGGCAGCAGGTTGCTTTTGGTGACGGTGTAGACGCCTTCCTCCTTACCCTCCTTCTCAAGGCGCGTACAAGCAGAGCAGGTGAGCACAGAGGAAAGGGGAAGGTATGGCAGCTGGGGTCCTAGCAGTCTTTTCAGGCATTCATTATTTAGCCCGTCTAAAAATACATCAGAGGCTGCCTCCCTTCCAGCACATGGTGCATCTGAATTTCACAGCATCCTGCTCTCAGCCGCTCAATCTGATCCGAGGAGCTGCTTGATCTACTGTACATCAAGGTACCGCCGACACACAGGCACACAGGCATGAAATATCACAGATGCACAACGAGGCATGCGTACATTTGATCAAAAACAACAAAGAAAGAACATTCATACGTTGACATTTTACAATAAATTGCAGGCATGAGTTAAAAAAAAGTTGTCTGCGATTCGCTCATACTCCGCGTCAAGTCCGATCAACTCAATCAAAAGCGCAATGCATTGTGCACGCCGGCTAATTTACACCAACAGCTAAGCAATGTGACAGTTGCTTGTACCCAAGCAAGCAGAGCTCACAACACCTCAAGAAAATAAGCCAAGTAAACTGGCAGATATGCCTCACAGGCAGCATCCTCTTAACACCATGCGTCTCTAAAGAGTTTCACATGCTGCCTCCCGTTAGAAAGTGCTCTGCGTCTTGGGCTTGTAATGTAAGACGCAGTCCATGAAATCAAACATCTATCGGGTCACAGATTGGACAGCGCTCATTGTTAATTGCATTGGGGAGAGAATGTCAACTTAATTATTTCAGCCGGAGCTGGAAATGATTCCTTGCAAATCTATTAGACACGTATGCTATGCAAGTCATGCACTGAGTCTCACAAGTCAATAAGCAGAGCGTCCACCAGGACAGATGAGCAGTTCTAACAGGCCAGCTGTGATTTAGATGGCAAGATTGAAATGGTAAAACGTTAAATCTGGGCTGATTAAGGCTGGGATGTTGTGTGTTAGTGGACGAGTCGATGTTCACTCACATATTTGAGAAAGATTTATACCCAGTGCTGCTGCTAATCGATAGACTGAAAACATGTTCATTTACCTTCACATAAAACAGATAGAGCAACTAAGGATGAGAACAACAAAAAAAAACACAAAAGAACAACTAATAATTCTAAACTCTAAATAGCAATGGTAATGTCTTCATATTGCTTTTTGTTGTCTGAGCAACATTACAAAACTAAAAATTAATTTAATTCTCACTGACTCCCGCATTTCAGAGGCTGGATTGAGGAAATATTTTGCATTTCTGCTTAATAAATGTTGTGCAAGAACTCCTGCTTTTAAAAAAAGCAACAAAATACATACTAGATCCTTCTGAACTGATCTGCAACGGAAACGAGTTTACATAAAAAAAAAAGTTTTCGACGGAGATTATCCAATCACCCATTAAATGTGAGACGTAACCGATTAGTGATTTTCAGTTTGGTGCAATTGACTCCAAGATCTCCCATCAGCTCAAGCTCCACTTGAAGCAGTCCTGTGTTTGAGGGCGAAGTAAACAGATCGATTCTGCGTTTAAGCGCCTCGCGGGAGAAGCCCCTCTCAAGAGCCAAACAAAAATCACATGTACACCGTCAACACCGAAAGCCTGTCGAGCGCTATGGAAATGTAAATTTCACATCTTTCCGTGTGTGTACCGGCGTTTGTAAATATCTCTCTTCTGGCCCGCATGCACACACAAGATTTAAAAACTGCAAACATAAGAAGAGAGCCTGATGTGTGCATTTATTACTACACTCAGCATTATTCAGTCTAAAAACGCTGCACAACAATCGCAGCCGTGCCCCAGTTATGAGCAGGAACTGATGGGAACACTGCTTTGAGGGAGGTAAAGTATTGGCTTGGGAGAAGGGACCAGGCAAGGGGAAAGCGGACTACTTCAAAGACTGAATGTGAGCCGGTGGCTCAATGCATGCAGATTGTACGTGACGTGAAATCTACAGCAGGATCTTAGCAGCCTGACGGAGCAGATGTAAATGAGATTTTTCATCACTGAAGGATATGTCTGATAACTAACAAACTTTGTGAAAAATATATTCACTGAAAGACAGAAACTCTGCCGAGGCTCGCGCGGCAGTAGATCTGAGTTTGTTTTTTAATTCAAGTACTGTATAGCTTGCCATTAAACATTTGACCAGCTTAATCTGAAAATAACTGATGTGTCACTGGATATAGATGTGACGCTATCGAACCTCAATAATTGTGCAGGGATCATTTTCTGCTATGCTACAGATAAAATGCACTTTCATGTATGCATCAAAAACGGGTGATATATTTTTTAAATGTTCTTAGCAGTGTTGTTTGGAATACAAGAAGGGTACAGATTATTGTAGAACTCAGACTGTATCAGGTAAACATATTAAAATGAAAAATAACTCAAATTTAAAAAGGGGCATGTAATCAGTGACTTCTATCTCCCTCCATTGTGGGCAATTTTGCAAAGCCAGAAATATCAGCATTTGGCAAATTAATGAGTCGCTGTTAGTCTTTGACAATCGTGTCTCCAGGGTTACCTTCAAAAACTCGCTTCGAATTTTGGATCCAGGTCCAATTTGGTAAAATTCCCGGATTCATTAAGCTCAAAAAAAAAAATCTAACAAATCTCTTCTCAAATCTTTCATATCTCCTCTTTTTTGAGTTCTTTGAATGTCATTCTGAGTTTTATAAAAATCCAAGTACTGTATAACTTGCCATTAAACATTTTAACAGCTGAATCTGAACAGAATTAAAAGGATTCAGATAATCTCATTTGTTACTGGATCCTGATTTGACAAGATTCTATCGAACTCCAACAATTGTGTCGCGATCATTCTTCTACTATGCTACAGATAAAATGCACTTATAATTTTCTACATTTCCTGAAGTACATTTGATTCCCTCATAAAAGGGAAATCTTCGACCCAGCAAAAAAGTAGTCTGTAAATAAAACACTACATACATTTTCAAATGAAACTCCACTCGGGTCTCGTTACTAAACACGGGCTCTGAGCAGCCGAGCTGGGTTTGATTCTTTAATGCATAAGCTCAGAGACGCGCAGTTACAGAGCCCTGACTGTTGACCTGAAGGCGTGTGTGACGCCGTTATCTCCATCTCTGTCATCCATCAAGGGAACACGTGAAGATAAAATATTCATCATTGACTATATTCACTCAGCGCTGATTGTAACCCGATTCTAACTCTGACCTTAACCCTGAATGCAAATGTAGGTTAGAAGAAATGTCATTTCTTGACACCTGCGAGGACATTTGGTAAAGAGTAGAGGAAAGTATCGACATACATTTGCTCAAGTACAACTTTAAGCTACTCTTACTTTACAGAAGTACTTGGTAGTACTACTTTGTACTCGTACTAGACAAAACTTCAGAAGGAAATATTGTACTTTTTGCTCCAGTGAATTTATTTGACACCTATAGTTAGTTTGCAGATTAAGATTCTACATACAAAACATATGATAAGCCTCTAAAAGATTAATAATAATAATAATAATAATGCCTTTTATTTCTATAGTGATGTTCAAGACATTCAAAAATGCTTTACACAACAAGTTAAACAAAATATCAAAAACAACACACTAAATGTTAGGATTTTAAAAAGAAGTACCCAAATGTATATAAAGAAGTTTGTCCCACCTCAACTATACATATATATATATATATATATATATATATATATATAAAAGATTAAATAATTCTGGTTATAGCCTCTAAAATGGGAATATTTACAGATGTTCTTCCCCTTTTATGATAGTAAACTAAATTACCTTTTTATGGGTTTTGGACTGTAAATCAGACCTTCATTAGACATTGGGCTCTGGGAATTAGCGATGTTCTTTTTCAGTCCGCCATTTTTAGACCAAATCGTTTACGGAAATCAGCGTGAGGACAAAAGAATCCAACGATGCCTACATCATAATACTATAACATTTTGAAAGGACACGTCTGCATTAATATTATAAAATGAAGTATATTTCCAAGACAAACCATTTTAGTTTTACTTTTATTTATCACCGAGTAGCTTAAACTGTGGTATTACTGCTTCTACTTAAGTAAAGAATCACTGCTCCTAAGTACACAAATACGACACATGGGTGCTGGCATGTTCTGGGAAAGGACACGCCTTGGATCTGGAAATACAGGCTCGGAGAGGAGCGGAAACTAAGCAGAGGTGGCTCATAGCCTCTCTCTGAATCAACAGTAGGGCCGGCACATCCAGTTATCCACCGCGGCTTTCAGTAAGAGCAGTGCACTCCCATCCGGCTCTGCAGCAGACAATGAACTACTTATCTTTACCCTCTCCTTCTGTCAGCTCCCGGGACACATGAGGGCATTTTCATTCCACCAACACACACACACAGATACACACACACACACACAGCTCATGATTCTATCTATGTAAGCATAATGTAAGCATGGATTAAGAGCTACGAGTAAAAAAAAAAAAAAGAAAGAAATACAGTTTTTCCTTTTCCCAGGCAATGCTTGAGTGATCTACTCTTTGACTCCGGGGCAAGTGGTGCGACACATACCTTAGCACAGCTCCCCGTGGCAATGCAAGTGTGTGTGTGTGTGTGCGCGTGTGTGTGTGTGTCTGAGTGTACAATACATTTGTGTACAGTCTGTGTGTCTGCATGCACTTGTCTGTGGAAGGGGCCAGATGGGGGAAAAGAGAATAATAGAGCCAAACATAAAAGGATGATGGCAGAGAAGAAGAAGAAGAAGAAGAAGAAGAAGAAGAAGAAGAAGAAGAAGAAGAAGAAGAAGAATGGGGAGAGAAGGCACTTGGAGCGGAAATGCTTCAGTGCCTCTGCGGCCTGCCACCTCGTATCACGGAGCATCCACTGACAGATGAATGCAGGAGAGCCCAATAATAGAAATACTCCGGAATAAACAGCAGGATGAAAAGGGAGGAGCTTCTGCGTGCGAGCTGATGCGTGAGGAGGGCGGGGGAGGGGGCGGGGGGAGCCAGAGGTCAGCCGTCTCGACAACAGCTACCCATCTCAGTTTGCTGCTACGAACACAGAGCGTCATGCGTCAGTCGGATTTATTTTTTTTTATTATTTTTTTTGTAAAACTGGTTAACTTTTTGGTTTCACAGAGCATGCTTCAAGACCGTTACCATGGAAACTTGCGCATGCACTTATTACACAAGATTGTACCCCTTCGCCCGGTTTTATTTCACCGTGCTTCTGCTTTGCTTCCAAATGTGTTGCTGATCCAACTGCCAAGAGTCACAGGCAAGTGTTTGACGTGAGAGCAGCTGACAAGGCCACATTACCAAAATGCCTTTGACCTGGCAACAGCTCTCAGAAGACGCTATGACGGTGCTACATTTTCCTATTACATCATAATAACAAGAGCACCTTCTGACATTGTTCGATGTCTAGATATCCGTTTAGGTAAAGGGTGGATACCCACATGGGCCCATCAGACACAGGGCCCAGGGGCGGATGTGGTTGAGAGTCTCCTAAGCTACAGCCGCTCTTTTAAATGACTGTTATTTATAACAATCATTGATTTACAGTTAAAGGCCTCAGTCAAAAGACCCAATGACCTTTTTATGTTGTTGCTCATAAACCAATCCAAATCCTTTCATACTGAGTATCAGACAACGGCAAGTACAATCCAATATCTATTCTTTTTTTTTTATTATACATGTTTGTGTACTAGTGAGTAGGTTGTGTTACTTATTGTGTCATGCACGTAGCCCGGGCCACATGGGAAATGCAACTTCTTGCCTTACATTGCAAACAGAGAACGTTGTCTTCTGTGCCAGTCTCTACAAATACAATCTGGCAAAGTAATAAAAAAGGTTCCCATCCAGAGGAACTCATCAGAAGTGATGGACGTTTTACTGGAAAGTGTAGTCCTGCATAAAACAGCTACACAGTACATAATTAAGCTACAGGCCTATTAAAATTGGTAAAGCAATTAAAACCGTTTGACAGAAGCTCTGCTTTAAAAAAAAAAAAAAAAAGGTGCAGTGTGGAGTCCCGAGCTACGTTTACAGTCGCTGTTCCCGCACCAGAATGCAGTGTGCGTATCCTTGAGGTCAAACAAACATGTTGAGTGCATTCATTCCTCATAAAGCATTTACAAAGCCAATTTCAATAACACTTGGAAACCTGCATTGTTTACAGTCAGGCTACTTGCTCGCAGCCTTCTTCTCCGCTGCCTTTGTTTGCTCGGCACATTACCGCCACAAAGACTCCTTTAGAAATGTACCTTTTAAAGAGAGACGGGGTCTTTCGAGAAGAAGAAGAAGAAGAAGAAATACCACAATCTTCCTATAAAGAATCGCATCGCTGTTCAAAAGCACAGGTTTTCTTTTACAATCGTACTCGGTCTGCTATGACTAACTTCAGATAGTTATCGTTACCGAGCGAGTTTGCTGACTTCATGCGGACTTAATGAAAGATAACCTACATCACAGGTTTCCTATAATATTTTGTGTAGCGTCATATCTCTCGCATATTATCTGTGAAGAGGATGTTGTGGCAGGCAGGTTTGGACAACTTCTCTCTCTCTATCTTTCATCTCCAGCATGAACAAAATACCGAAGCTGAGGCACAGTTTTCAACCAATAACAGCACTTTACAGGTGATGGTTAACCTGAAAATGTCAAAATACAAGTACTGCAAGCAATGTGGCTTCCCCACGACGGATCCTTTACCTTGTTTTGTGCCCGGGCGTTCATTGTGTCACACTGCGATCTCTCCTAGGTTTTGCTTTTGGAAATATTGAAAATTTATATTCCAAGAAACGCCGCGTGCAGCATTTATACGCTCGGTCTGAATATACTCTAATGATAAATTATACATGTGTGTTTGTAAGCTCCTACCTGCTTTCAAGATATGTTGCTCCTTCCCCCACGTTCATCTGATAAAACAGGTAATAAAAAAAAAAGAAGTGCAATGTAGCGTGGGGGCAAGATGGGGTTAGCGGTTTCAAGAATTGCTGACGTAAATTGAATGCAGGTAGGGGTGATAGGCTGCTGGGATTCTTCCCATGTCCGTGTAAAGCTATTATAATACGCGTCAAAGTGAAAGGAGCGATAAGAGTGCATTGCCTGCCCCTGGAAAATGAAATCCAGCTACAATTGCTTTTCAGACATAAACTGGAATCCTCACAGTGTGAAATCCACTACCACGATATGACTGTAGAATTAGCTTTACAGTATGTGTCCCCCTCCCCCCAAATATATCAAAGGTGCATTGTTTTTGCATGGTATGTTGTGAGGAGGCTTCCAGCATGTTTCTGTTAGAGGAGAAGAAGACATCTTTAAACCTGTTGGGTGCAGTTCAAATATGAAGCCGGGGAACATCACTGGTGCGTCTGGGTGGATCTGAATACCAGTGCCTGAATGACTGGCTTTACAAAACAAGATGATTCAACCTATTCGCTGCACAAAGGCAGGCAGGGCCTTGTGTTCCTTTCCACACCTGTGGTTCAGACACGTTGTGGAATTCAACAATCAGGATAAACGCTCCACAAACATAATTAACACACAGACACACACACACACTTGCGTCTCCGTATTGCCCATTCGAAAAAGGTGCTTCCTGAAGAATTACACAAATGAAGACATAAATCCTGTGAAAACGCAGAAGGCGCAGGGCATCCGCCGATGTTTCCGTCGGCTGCCGCATACGTACAAATGTGCAGAAGTGTCCTCGCACATACGAACATTACAATTCACAAATAACCCAGGGCCAACTCTGTCCTCAATGTTGCGAGTCATATTTAGTGTCAGGTTTTAGCTCAGGTCCTGGAGGGGAGATGAAAAGTAATATGACCACTCATCCATGTTCTGGTCAACAACATGCACACAGAGTCTGACTTCATAAGAAGGTATGTTTGTCAAAGCCTAGATAAAAACTATATATTTTTTACAGAATGCATAAATTGCCCTGTGCAATACAAAATACATTTCAGTAAAAGAAATGTACTTGTGGGTGATTGTATGACTTTTTTTACACAGTACATATCGTATGCTTGTTCATATTCTCTATGTATTAATATATTTAGAACATTTTATTACAATTTGAATACAGCTTGGGTTCAGATTAGCCTCAGATCAACTGTTAGCAAATATCAGTTGGAGTATAATTGGGGAGTTACACATAACTCAAGCACTCAACTATAAAGTACAATATAAAGTATATAAAGTACATTTTTGTCAAACTGAACAAAAATAAGGAGTAACCAGTTACAATATTTAGTTGGAAACAATAAAAACTCAAATATGGTGAAATATCTGGAGTTTGACTTGAAGAACTCATTTAATGTGGCAGCGGAGGAAACCCCCTCGGTACTTTATCCCCTTCTAGCCTCCTTAAAATCCTAGAACTGCAAAAAGAAAAGAATGTGACCCCTTTATAATGCATGTGTTTCAAACTGTGAAATGGTCTCAATGTACTGTACTACTTTTAAACACTCCACTCCTTCACTTAATACTGTAAAAAAAAAAAAAAAAAAGTAGATTTCACCCCCTGTGAATGAAAAAAACTCTCTTAATAGAGAACTACCCTCTTTTCCTTGCTATTTAAAAGCAGAGCTTTACCGAAAAAGCTCTGTAGATGAATATACAACGGATACTTTATGTACAGAGGAGCTTCTCCCCCACCAGTAACTTACCAGCTCGACCATGAAAAGAATTAATTTAACAGCTTCTTTCTTTCCCTTTTAAAAAAGGTCAACGCAATTAAATCAACTCGCATACATCTATCCTTGTCCTGAGCGAGACGGATAAATAAAAAGCAAACGGCAGCCGTGCATGTTCAAAGGTGCTAGAGGTTTGACATCAAAAAGCTTTGAACCCCCCCCCCCCCCCCCCCCCCCCCTCCTTCGAGGTGCAGCCACGTGAATTCCCTGCATGCCACAGAGGTGTGTTCAGCCCGTTGACAGCGTGTAAGCTTCTCCACATCAGCCTGACAAGCACTCGCGTCGTCCTCTAGTCCTATAATCCCGAGCTCCTCTCCGGCCCGTCAATAAGCCTGTCACAGGGCGCAACATCCCTGTCAGGGAAACCGACGTCTGGCCGGTTGGGTGAATGGACAGATGGACGGATGGATGGTTAAGTGGATATTTTGTCTGCGTTCCCCCCCCCCGTTGGGCCCCTCCAGTGTAACAGCAATCCAGTCTATTACCACGGATCAATTTTTGTTTCTATGAGAAAGAGTAACACAATTGGTTTGGTGTGTGGCTGTGAGCCCGGGACACTGTGTGAGAGAGAGATCGCCAAACTGACCGTTTTCCCGCAGAGCGGAATTGTTCTTTCAATCTGGCATCCTTTTCCTGTTAATACAATCAAAGAAAAAACAGGCGAAAGGGTCTTTCAAGGGCATCGGAATCCCGAAAATAGAAATATACATCCGCAATGCTGGAGCGTAAATTGGATTTTTATCAATATGAAAATGCGTCTTCCCCTCTTTCCCCTTCACAAATCTCTCCAAAAGTGAAATGTTTTTGTTTTGTTGATGAGTTTTGGTGCTTCAGAAGTTCAAAGGAAAAAAAAAAAAAGAAAAAAGCGTGAAAATCCGAACACAGATTCACTCGTAGTGGACAGTCACATCCCCTGACACGCTCAATATACAAATTGCATTTCTTAAGCGAGTTAGATTTCATAATTAATTTTGTCTGCAGGGACACGGACAACAATGACACAATTTTAAGTACATTTATGAGGACAACACTGTCAGACAACAGACAGGGGGACTCCTCAAGCAAAGCTGCTGCCGTGTTTGGAGGAGCGGGGAAACAATATGAGCTTCCCAACTCATTCTGTTTTTGTTAATTGGATATCATATGAAGTGTAAAATACAATACCGAGAAGAGTGCGTAATTTGGGTTTCTCTAGCTTGCAAGATTCTATTTCTATTAATTTAATAATGTGCAAAAATGCATCCTCATAAGTGATTCTATGCATTATTGATAATGAAAGCACCAAACAAGGAAAAGATGGGTATGAACATCTCTTACACAATACTGGAGGGAGCTAAAAATGTAATTTCCATTTTCCCTTTCTCTCCATATTTTTAAATTAACTTTCAGAAGCGCCGTCTCTGCTGGCCTCCGCATTAGTCTACCTAGGGTTATCCTTTACCGTTTAATAAACTGTTCAAATGTCAACCTGCAGACAGCCACAGTCACGACCACCATAACTAAATTAATATAGCTAATGTCAGACTTTAATTTTAATTTCAAAAGCAGAAAAATCATCCCACACAAATTACCCCGGATATAAACCCTCAGCTTGATGGACAGCTACACCGCCTTTTACCGACTTCCACCTTCACCTCGTCAACAGCTGTGTGTGTGTGTGTGTGTGTCTCTAAACATGTTTGTGTGTGTGTGTGTGTGTGCATGCGAGTGTATCTTGTTGGAGTTGTTTGTAGGTAATTTCATGTGTGGGTGAATGCCAATGGCAGGGCTGCTCAGCCAGGTATAAAAACAGCCATCCAGACAGACCGGGGCTCGGGGTCAGCCATGTCAAAACACAAACTGGCCGAGTCTGTAATGAATCAGAGGAGGGATCATGATTCCACACTGCATCATCAGGCCTGAGGTGCCACAGCACAGCCCGAACCCCGCTATGAAAACAAATCTGTTGAGATGGTAGATAACCGCGTTTATAGGTGTAGCTTTTCACAAGAAATCCATAAAAAGAAATGTGTATTTTAATAGAACATTAAAAAAAAAAAGGTCAAATTAGGGGGAAGGTTATTTTCAAAACATATTTCTTGCATATCTGTTTATTTTGTGATTTATTAGGAACATTACGGACTTCATTGGAATTAAAAGTAGCTATTTTTAAACAAAAAATTCCAAAAAATCTATGCACTCCAGCTTTCCAAATGTGAATCTTTTCTAGTTTTCTTAGTCTTAGATGATAGTAAACGGAATACCTTTAAGTTTTAGACTGCTTGGCAACTTGAAGATCATGGATTGATAAAAAAAACAATCAGATAATTGATCAAGAAAATAAAAGTTTATTGCATCCCTAAACAAAAGTGTAGCTGTCGGGCCCCAGATGCTGAATATCTAACTCATACAATAAGGAAGTCAAAAGTTCAGATCTCTAAATGAATAGTTCTGTGGCTCCACGTCTGACTAAAGTCCTCTGCAACACCACAGGCCTGGACAACATGAGGTCAGACACAAGAAAAGAAACAGACGGAGTCAACGGATCTGTATCAAAATTTCAGAGGTAAAACCACAATTTGTGAACGCATCACTGGCGATGCATACGAAATTGCAGACATAGCTCAAAGTGCAACAGAGCAGAGGAAAGCAAGTCCTTGAACAATGGGAGAAAAGTTGACGGAGGAGAGAGCGTTTCGATTGCTGAATATTATTGGCCACTTTGCAGCTCCGACGGCATAAAAAGCACCCGTTTGTTTGGGCACAAAGACAATTCCTGTGATGCTGACACACACCGCCTGCACCCCCACTGAATGCATACACGCAGCACAGAATTGATATTAGGTGCAATTGCAGCGATCTCAAGTTGATTTGAAACGCAGATGAATCAAAAGAGGTTGCATTCCAGGGCGAGAAACAAACCTTCAAAGCTCTCACGTAATGCAAAACACACGAAAGGGAAGCAGCAGCGTTCGGGTGTCAAACCGGTGCCGACTGCCTCTCTTTTAATCCACACTCTGGAAACTTTTTCAAAAGACTTATTTGTCAGGTTTTACCCTAAGAAACAAACTTTTATGTTGCTTGCTTCAATGTTGAGTCGAGAAACAAATACTGCAAGATTTTTATTTTTTATTATTATCTTTTTTATAAACCTGCTTTACTTGATTATAGAAATGTGTTTGCATCAGCTCAGATCCTGTAGATGTCAGCAGTTGTTTATCTTGATGCTGAAAAAAAAAAAAACATAATAAAAAAAATTGTAAATACCTGACTCATCATTGTACCTTACATGCTGAGGCCGGTCTGCTTCTGCGGACATGCGTAGGCTTAGTCACTGCTCTATCATTATTTATAAAGGCCACTTTGGGAAAGCTTCCTTCATATTTATGAGTCGGAATTAGTCAGATATGTGAAGCTCAAGATAGTCTGAGTACCAGGATTCATTGTTGCCGACCGTCTTTAAAGCTTAAACACAGTAAGAAAGCTTTCAGGATCCCCAGAGAAATAGTCATGACTTTCACATTTAATGGAGATTTGTATTAGAGATCGTTTGCTTTTAATGACGTTCCATCTCTCTCTCTCTCTCTCTCTCTCTCTCTCTCTCACTTTTTATATTTGTCGTTTAAGACTTTCAAATTAATTTGAGACGGTGTTTTCCGACGTCACTGAATAACTTTCACAAAGAAATCGTTTCTTCGCTAAAGACAGCTCACCATGGTAATGAAGTAATAAAGAATGAATGCTTTGCACATAAAGAACTGAAGCGCAGTTTAACATTGCATTTTAAATAGACTGCAGGGAATGGACTTCCACCCTAAAAACTGCAATCAAAGAGTATGAAATCAGTTTTATCACAGCAGGGTTGTGTAAATTAACTTTTCTTTTTTTTTCTTTTTTTATGGAAAAGAACTGGTGGAGTTTTCAGGAAGAGAATAGGAAACCCCCGAAAGCAACCTGGGAAGAAAAATGTCTTTAAAAAAACCATTCTGCTTCTAAATATTCACTCACACATAAGAGTTGTTTCTATTCCATCACTAAATAAAGTAATGACATGAAAGCGTCATTACGCGCGTCACATAACCAAATAAAAAATAACACAATCAATTCATAATTAACATCAAGGCAAATGAATTGCACATTGCTAGCGGCAGCATAATATCAGATATTAGCAGACAGCAATGGCATGGCCCACGAGATCTGCTAGAGAGCAATAAAAACAGTCTTACACCAACCTCGTAACATTAGCTAACTCATATTACCAAGCACACAAACAGTGACTGAACAAATCCAAAAACATCAACTCACATTATGTATATTAGTACTCGCGACAAATCTTTTTAATTTGATAAAGCGAAGCAGTAATTCCCGGCATCTGCACTCTCAAGGGAACGAACCCTTTGGGAAGAGACGCTGTGGTTGTTAGCTGCCAACGGCAGGACAGGAAACTCCTGCTGCCACATTTAAGTTCGAGGTCAAAGCACGTTAACTTGTTCAACAAAAAAAAAAAAGGAAAAGAAATTAAAAAAAGGCGAGTATGCTCATGAAATGCAAAAATAAGTAGCAGCAGGTGTTGCAGTGTAGCAGAGTTAGTGAGCACAGAGTAGGCGGCGCATCGTAAGTCTTAGAACAGACTTTGCTTTATTGCAAAGGCTGTGCTGGATACATCTTGCAGCAATATGTCCCTTTATGACTGCTTTTGTGCGACGAGGGGAATATTTGTTTATGAATCGACTCGTTTTTAAAAAGAAAAAATCTAATCTGAGAGTGAGCTCATCCAGCAGCTGCTACTCTTCCAAACTGCAGTGAATTCTTATTTTTTTGCGGCCGGAGAGACCAAGAAGCATCATGGACGTGGTGTTAAATCAGCTGCAGCCACTCCGCTTCTTTGACTCTGTTTAGTTTTAGTAATTACATCAATGATCTTTAACCAATCAACACACGACGTCACTCTCTGCGGATCATATCGGCCATTTGCCAATCTCACACTGGACACGTGGGTGAATTATGGGAAACGTTGTTCAGTAATGCTAAAGTTTGAAGTATTAAAAGAAAGGTGTTTTTTTTTTTGAGCAAACACAATAACACATACATACATTACAATACGCTGCAGTGGAAAGTGGAGCTGCAACGATAAGTCGACTGTTCGCTTAGTCAAAAATCGCTGGAAAACGAATTGCCAGCTATTTTGATTATCGATTCCTCGTTGAAACTATTTTTCATGCAAATGTGTCGTTTTCTCTGTTTTTGTGAATATTTTTTGTGTTTTGGACTGACAAAACGAGACATGATGAAAATAATTGTTAGTTGCAGGCCTAATGGAAAGCCAGCACATGCCTTCGTCTTCCTGAACACCACAACTGTATATTACACAACAGAGTTAACCACAGCTGTTAACGACCACGGCTCGTCCATCTGTCCGTCCCCTGATGCCCTCCCCGCATCAGTCGGGGCGACTGTGTGAAGCCGACTGTAATCAGATTACGCAGTGACTGGGTGACTGGGGCTTCTGCATCCATCCCACTGTTAGCAACATCTGCGTCATGTGGAGAACCATGTGCATGCTGTGAAAGAGACAGATTAATGTGCTTATGTGTGTCTGTGTGTGTGTGTGTGCAAGAGACCGTAAACATTACAGCTCTCCATTTATAGTACACTAAAAGGGCCTGTGTCGATGCGAACAGCCTGTGTTGTCTGTGTCACCTTCATAATTAAGAAGATGCCATGTTCAAGATGTGACATAACCAAACCAGCAGCAGAGGCAATATATGATATGAGGTATGAAAAGGTTAGAAGGTTTTATAGTAGCGTCTTCGGTGATGTATTGTTAACATGATATAGACAAAAGGCAATAAAAAAAAAATAGTTTGTGTTGATGACCAAACGAGAAGAGATTATATTTGAATAAAAGCTGCAGTATCAAACGGTGTTATTACAAGGCAGGCTTAAATAAACAGCACATGCATGCACAGCAAAAGGCGATTATCATTAGATGTCATTATACACTGGAAATTTGAAAAAATAAATAAAAAATCATTAGATTGTATCACCCAGCCTGACACAAACGGGAGAGGGCAAGTTACATAATCATAGAGAAGAATTACATAGTCATCTAGAAATACTTCTGGGCAATTTTATCCATAATCGTAATATGAGACCAGATATCGTCTTAGATTTTGAAGATTGTAATAAGTGTGGGGTTTTTTTTCCCTGTTTTTGAAGGCTGCATTACAGTAAAGTGATGACATGTTCTTATTATTTGTCTTTACCCACTTAGTTATCACATAATTGATATTATTTATAAAAAAAAAAAACTTCTCATTGTGTAAATATGTTGTGACAGCTCCAATGCTCAACCCTACAATATCGATATTTGGTAAAAGAAAATTAAAAAAAATGTAAAAAAACTCTATATATTGTGATACCAGCCCCATCTAGAACACCTCTGTAGACTTAGCAGCACCTCGACACTGTGCCCCTGGCTTCAGTGTCATTTGTCATCGTCATCACTGAGTCAGAATCTAACAGGTCTAATCTAACGGCCTCACTTCCTGGGGCAGTATGTATGCAGGGGAAGCGGCGCAAAGTCAAAGTCGAACACAATGCGCTTAGATTATCTCCCTCTTGACAGAGAAGCACATGAGAGGGCGCATCCTGGCGATTAGGTGCGCCGAGATACCCGCGAGACACGGAGCGCACCTCGCTGTGCGGCCTCTGGGAGCAGACACGTGCGCTCCTCACCTGGTAAAAAGGGCTCCACAGTTCTCAGATCCCCGCCTGCCACAGCCTGGCCTGATCCATCCTGTCGCGACCCTAATGTCTCATTGGCATTCAGTTACACGCTTGCAGCAAGCGGCGAATGGAAAAGCTTGGCGCTAGCTCACCGCTATTAAGATTCTACAAAGCCAGCCGTTCCCCTGCCGCCACAAGCACACAGAGAAGCACACAGCCAAGGAATAATAAAAGAGCTGGGGAAGGGATGAGCCTAACAGCTGGGCCAGCCAGTCACACAGGCAAGACAAAGTCAAATTTGAAAGCAATGCTATTGAGAAGTGTTTATGAGGGCAGCCCGTTGGTTCACTGTTCACACTCCAATATCAGCTCATGAAAAATCTGATTCTCCAAGTGGATAAATCACCAGTGCAAACACATAATCGCACTGGCCCCAGTTACCCCCTCCGTCCCACCTTCGGTCATCTGCAAAACCACACCGTGACCGCTTCGTGATGAGCTGCATTACTGGCGGGCCTCCCATCGTGAAGCACAGAGAGGCAGCAGCCCCGCCGGCCCAGTCGCCCCCGGCCTGTTCATGTCTGCCTATCAACATCCCTCCAGAATCCTAAGCTGCCTGCTAATCATCTTTTGAAAGAGCAGACTAATTCAGATGTCAGGGCCCATTACCTGTGAGCTTTCTGGAGGTGACCTGAGCCCCTATCTCGCAGTGATAAACACCAGTTGGAGGATAATGCACAGCTGGATAATAGGGAAGTGGGGAGTGACACGCTGGCCAAGTGTGCAATCACTGAACGCTGCTAGGGGCGGGCGGGGGGGGGGACTATGGCGTGTAGCAGTCATCGTTGCATAAAGATAACGTCCTTTATGACGGTGCTGGGTCAGTCAGCCGCCGTATGGCTGCTGTGCCTGTGGTAAAATAAACAAGGCCCTCAGACCGAGGAGTGACTCCTCACCAGCCGTCCCCTTCAATCTCCTCTCAGACACTGACGGAGACAATGCTCGGGCAAAAGACGACCCACGAAACCCCCCCCCCAAACGCCCTCCCCAATTCAGTTCCACATACACAGGATGTGACCGATGCACTCTGAAGCGAGACGGCAAGAAAAGAGGAGGAGGAGGGGGGGGGATATAATAATAATAATAATCGTATTTTCAGATTGTAACGATATCACATATAGACATCTTTTGGGGATTTCAGAGCTGTTACGATCCTATTTTGCCGATTACATATTTGAGGGGTTGAGGTTTCCAGGGGATAAAGTGATAAGACTAAATCCATTTTTATGATAGTGCCAGCTACAGGCATTGTACGCCCAGTATCTCAGCAACTACTGTATGGATACGCGACTCTATTCTAGAGCTAGAACGCATTTAGAAAAGAGTGATGAATGACACGTTGCAAAAACACGGCAGCTACCTTACAGCCGTGGTCATGGGCAGACAGGAGCAGGGACAATCAGAGCTCTCTCCACAAAAGCAAAGCAGAAAGAACTGTGGGTAATGAGGGCAAATGTGATGCAGGTCAAAGCAAAAAAAATAACCACTTTCTACCGTCATTACTCCTCGTCTATTCAGTCAGCAGTGAAACCCACCCCCAACT
>CALSBV010010288.1:2386815-2432663 GCA_943590825.1 Bovichtus diacanthus
CAAGATACCAGACAGCATAGTTATGAGTCAGTCAGGATGGCTGTGGAATGTCGGACGCATGTTTTCAATGTTCTTTCCTATATTAATAACCACAAACTGCTGGTCAGGGAACTACAATTGTCACCTTTCTAAACCTCCTTTTCCCCACTTGGGAATCAGTGTTATTTTTATTTTTTTTAACCAAAGTCTTGTAGGCTGCTCCAACAGGTGTCTGTACCAGGAATGATGAGACAAACTGCCAGTGTGATTTGCACCGGCACAACATTTCAGACCCCAGCAGCAGGGACGGAGGAGAGCGAGCCTGGAAAGACTCGACCAGGTCTCGCCGTTCTCTCATGGCAGCATCCGACGTGGCTCGTTTAAAAGCATACATTCATAGCTTCCTCTAGAAAGAGAACAAGGAAGAGTGGAGGATGTGGGAGAAACAGGTTCCTGCAGAGGTGGATGTGTCAAGGAGGAGTTCAATTTAATCACTGGTCCTTTCTCCGGTTTTGACACAGCGGTCTCTCCACAATGGAGAACATTCGTATGTCCTCTTGAGTGAAAAGGGGAATGTAAACATACAAGAGAGCATCTTTGGCAGAATGTGAGGAGTCTCTTTGGAGGTAGTGGGTGAAGGGAGGGGAGGGGGGAGGGGGGTGGGGGGTGCAGCAACACGAGTCAGAGGCAGAACGTGGGTGGAGTGTAAGGACCTATGTGGCAGCAGGATGCTCCTGACGGTTAGTCCTATTAGAGGCACTTCTGTGGTCTTGTGTGCACTGGCTGGGGAAACGGTCCGCCTCTGCTTCACTCGGTTCCTCTGCCCCGTCGGCAGTGGAAGTCAGAAGTAGTGTCCTGTGTACCGTCACTGGGTGCTGGGACGCGCCTGGTTGGGGTTTCGAGGACGGATCTTCCCCTTCTCCCCAGAAGGACCTGCTAAGAGAATCTGCAAAATAACAGCAAAACACAATAAGATGCCTGCGTATCATCTCCCAACACAAACTGCTTTTCGATTTATTTTTTTAAATCACTCATTTTTATCTACCACACAAAATTGCCAAATATCATCTGGTTCCAGCTTCTCAAAAGTGAGGATTTGCAGCTTTCTACTATTTTACGTCTGGGTAACTTTGAAAGCCTTTAGATTTGAGTGTTCGTCAGACAAAACAAGCAATTTGAAGATGTTCTTTCACTCTCAGAACTTGTAATTGGGACTTTTCATTGTTTGACATTTCATAAAAATAAACAGTCCAAAAGTAATTAATAGTTTAATCAGCAATGAAAAGAACAAATCAATTTAGCCTTCTACTTTTTGACTATTGATAAACCACATTTAATTAGCAAATGTTTTGTTTGTTTACGTAGTTTAGCCAAGCAGATTTTTACACAGCCGTTTCTCATCTAACCTTAACAGAGCATATAATGTTAACTGTAGCCTGAAAGTGCCACGGTCACCTCGAACAAGCCTCTAGTCATCTAAATAGATCATATCTGGAAGATCAATATCTCTAATAAATACAATCTTAGTTCAGTGGGAAATCTCTCGTGTGTAAAAGAATGGCTTCAGTAAATCAATGACCTCAGTGTTAATACTGTATATAAAAAGGCAAGCTAGAGCAAACTTTCCTGAGCGTCTGCAACATTTATAACAGCCAGAAAAATGAGGAAGATGTTGGTTTGGTTGGTTGCAGGATGGTAAAAATTCAACGTGTTATCTAAAAACACCTCTGCAGGTATGACAGGCTAGTTATTACTTGGACAGGCTAGCAACTAGACAAAGGATGGTGTCACCACCTTGCTCTAATAGGTACAATTTCATTTTCCATGTCTCACCATTCGCGTAATGCTCCGGGGGAGTGTGGCTGCTCAACCTTTTGTCGTGTGTGGTGAGGAAGATGGAGGAGTCTCTGTTAATAATGAGGCTCTCCAGTGCCGCGTCCTCCTGCTGGCCATGGTCACTGAAGCCCTCCTTCAGGCCAGGTAGGGTCTTGTCCAGCGGGTCGTCCTCCCCCAGATAGGCGTAGGGGCAGTAATCCCGCGTGCGAGAGTAGATGTTCGCGTTGTCGTAGCAGTCAGAGCAGATGACCAGCGGCCCTGCACCACCTGGCAAGCAAGAATAAGCATCTTGATTAGTGTCACTTTCCATGTTTATTTTTTGTCAAGCCTGTTCCAGGACGTGGCTTCATTTTGAGACTCTTTATTTGCGAATGTGTGTCGACTGTGGCAGGGAAAAGGCCTCTCAGGTACACATAATCACTTACAATTGTTGCACACAAAACCTACTTCAAAAGATCATTTGTTAAAACGCAACGTAACTGTTATGTAGTAACGGTTTATTATTTTACTTCCCTCTTGTCTTCAAATTTATTTAACTAATTTTCCTCTCTTTTACTTTTTTGCTTTGTAAGAAGCATTTTGAGCTGCTTTTTGTGTACGAGTATTATTATTATTATTATTATTATTATTATAATTAGATCTGTTTTTTTGTGGATACATTATGTGTTGATTATATGCATCTATGCTCGTACTGCTGCAACTGTCACGAGTATCTTGACCTGATTATTTTGATTGGGATTCATCTTCTTTTATTTGATTAGGTCAAATGTTATTATATCAAAATGCAATAAAATATATACATGTATATCGAAAGACCTTCAACCTTATTACACCTTAATGTGAATACATCTACATAAAATACTGTTGAAAAGGCATCAATTTAGTTTTATAATCCTTCAGACACGAAGAAAAACTCTGAATTGAACAACTAGGAACGCAGAGAAGGAAAAAAAAAAAAAAAAAAAAAAAAATCGGATCTTTTAAAACTAAATACATTTGAGTGCTCGTGTGTAAATGACACTAACCTGTGGGGATTCCAGCTAGTCCCTCACGGGGCTCTCCAGGGTGGAAGCTGCTACGGCCAGTGAACAGAGAGCCAACCCTGCAGTGCAGCATGCCATTCCCCTCAGTCTCCACCTCGCTGCCTGTGTCTCCATAACACACACCTGGGACATACATTATAATTAGTTAGTGTCTTATTTCAGCAAGGATCTGATCCGAATCACGAAAGCAGAAACGATAACCTAATAGGCATGGGAATGTCCCAAACCTTTTGAAATCAAGCAAATCCAAGCTGCATTGAACGGCAGGAGAAGCGCTGGTGCATCTTCATGCGTTTGGTTTCTGGTGGTCACACAATGATCTTGTAATCTTTGTGACGTCAACATAACAACATTTATGTTTTCTTGTGATCACAATGCTGAAATAACCCAACCCAAGTGGACAAGGACGATAGCAGCGATGACCTCTTATGTGCAGTTCATGGATGATTACTAGAAGGATTTTGAGTGTTTATGTTATGCAAGAAAACCATACTTGTTATGCCAAGATTATGACATAATTACCATGTCATCATGATAAACCAAAGCTTTTCATAGCAGTGTTTACCATGAATTACCTAGAATGTGGCAGCCTGATTAGATTTGAATAGCTGTACAATCAGTGTGTTTATGATTAAATTGTTCATAGAGCAGAAAATGACTCACTAAAAATTGTTTACAAGAACACAAAAGTTCTTTATAGATATAGCCTCTTAATTTTACTATGAATGAGCACCAGATTGATATATTTGACTTTAAAATTGATAATATTTTCTTCATGTGGAGTTTGCCCCCTACGTGGTCCGAGGTCAACCCACCATAGTCGCACAAATTCCTGTGGAAAACACTGCCTAGATAATCACAAAATGATTATTCCTGATCACGAGAAAAACGAAAATGAAAAATACCCTCATCCAAAAGACAAAGTTATCTGTACTCACCATCTGTGCCCTTATGAACGTATCCATTGGAGAGAGGGGGCATGAGCTGCTGGTGGCTGCCGGCCTCGGAGTTACTGTAGCCTTCCTGCGGCTCTGACAAAGTACCCTGAGAAGACAGGTAGCTGGGGATGTCTGCTGGCAAATTCATCTCATCTGGAACAGAAGGAGACACATTTTGTTACACGGTGTGGAGTCCTGTGAAACAGTCTTACTGTCACAGGAAAGATCCGTCCTCCATGGATACATGCTTTCCAAACAGCCACCATTACTGGGGGAAGCTTCAAATAAGGCACATTTATTTGATATCACAGATGGCTATGTGTCCAAAGTGCTGACCTGTGTTGCTGATACTGTAGTCCTCGCTTTTCCTGCGCATGTGATAGATGACAATGACCCAGACCAGCGATGTTCCAACCACACAACACACCACCACAATCACCACAATGCCCACGGTGGTCCAGCCGTCCCCCATGCCCGTATCACAGTTTGGTGATGGTGAGACGCTCAAGTAGATGTGGCCGCGTTCTGTTCCCAGAGTATTAGACATGATGCAGGTGTATTTCCCCGCATCAGCAGGACCGGCATCAACTATGATAAGGAGCTGGTTGGCTGCGGCAAAGAAGTGGCGCTCGGTGAGGACCAGAGGCCCGTCATCTTTGGTCCAGTTGAGACGAGGGGCTGGGCTGCCTCCCGCGATGCACTGAAGCACGGCAGTTTCACCACGGGCCACGGTCCTGTCTTCCAGCGGCCGCATGAAGGATGGAGTTTCTGGAAGAGAAGAGGATTCATTGATTTGATAAGAATTATCCCAGTGGCATGTGTGTGAAAACTGTCCAGATGGATGTCTATCAGGTCAAGTTTGTTATTATGAGAATAACAAACCGTTTCAGTGCGAATGTTTAAGACTTGATATCACAAATCGACTCGTTGTTATATACCAGGACATGGCGTTATTCAAGTCTCAGAAGCACTGTGAAGAACTGTTACCTAACAGTTGTGTCAGAGATGATCCATCAAGCCAGATTTAAGTATTCTCCGTGGACATGGTATAATAAGATTTGCATTTACATCGTCATTAGTTAAGATCGCAGAAGAGGATACACAAAAACAAGGGCGTGTAATGACTGACAAACATAAATGAGCAGCCAATTTGAGCAGAGTGACTCAGCAGACATGTCCCAGTAGTAGAACATCAGTAATATGTTCTGTTGATCGTGTGGGTGACTCACCCAGGACGGTGAGCGTAGCGTTTGCAGACAAACTGCCAGCTGCATTTTGAGCCGTACAGCTGTACACTCCCATGTCTTCGGTCTTCACGTTAGCAATAAAGAAGATGTCATCATCTGGCATGACATGCATCCTGCGCTCCCGGGCAGCAGGGAAGTCGGTTCCTCCGTCCTTCTGCCATGCAATCTGGGGTGATGGATGGCCTTCAGCAGCACACTCCAGCCTGGCCATGGTCCCAGTCCGGATCGTCAGATCCATGGGAGTCTTAAGGAATGATGGCAGCTCTGAAAGATAACAGGACAGAAATTCAAGCTGGGACATATATAAAATATAGATATAAAATGATATGACCTTTACCAGAACTTAGTGTATAGTATACACATAGTATATGTATACCACCTTATAGCTCTAAGAAAGTAAAAGACTGCAGATCGGGAGAAAAACACACGAGCCCCATTGACAATCATCAATCACATTCTTTAACAAAGGGCAACCATCCTCACCGTTGACAGTAAGCTTGGCCCTGTTGGAGTAGTTGGAGCCGAAGTGATTGGAGACCACACACTGGTAGCGCCCCTCATCAGTGAAGTTGACATTGAGGAGGTGAAGCACAGTGGTGTAGATCAGCTCTCCCTCCTGGTAACGGGCGTAGTTTTGCACTTCTGCATCGTAAAGCACCTCCCCATCCTTCCGCCAAGCTGTGGTCATTGGCGAGTCACTGCTGCTGGACGCAATGCAGCTCAGAGTCACGTTGTTCCCCCGCAGAGCCACATACGTCTCTGGGTGAGTTGTGATCCGAGGCTTAGGGAAATCATCTGTTGAGGAACCATGATAGAAAGTGTGAAACTATTTTTTTTTAGAGCAGACCTCTAAATTGAAATGTAAGATATTAGTTTGTGTTCAACATAAAGTTTGCCAATACAGGAAAAGCAAAATGGCGTTCAGCTTGGGCATCTATTAGGACCGAAAAACTGTATTCCCCAGTGTTCCAGAGCTTTTGTAACTGATAATAATCCACTATATAACAATCTCAAAATGAAAACTCAACAGCAAACTAATATTTTCCACCGTGTTAACTGAAGAGTACCCCATACTGGATCAGACTGGGAACAGTCATTTAAATTTTTTCTTATTTATTAAAAGAAAGAATGGGACTGACCACAAACAAATTCTTCCGAGCCGATGGACAGGACATTGTGACCAAGTAGGCTGGCAGGATGAGCACAGACGGCAGAGACAGAATGCTGGAACTGGCTGTCAGTCAGCCAAGGCCCCAGCCACTGCATGTGACAGTCACACAGCAGGCTGCTTGTGTTCAGGACGCTGAGAACAGAAAGACAATGAAGGGAGCGTGAGATGAGGCACTGGAAAATAAGTTGGAATCATCAACCTTCTGTAGAGAAAAAGATGGTGAAATGAACCACCTGAACAGATGAATGTAAGTTTGGGATTTCCAGGATTGCGAACATTTCCGAAAAGGATTTATGATTTACCCTTTAAGAAAAGCAAACTTGCATTTGCTTGCTTGAAATGAAGGTTCAATACATGCAAGTGATATAAAGAGGGCGATTATTTACTCTGACAACATGTCAAGGGCGGCTTAAGTGACTGAGTGACATTGAGCATGCAAGAGTAGCTGTATTTTTGCAATACCATATATCATGAAAACAGCCAATGTGTAACAAATTCTTGCAAAAAAAAAAAAAAAAAAAAAATGTAATAAAACACCTCTGAACCACGAAGGTAAGTGTTGAACCGAACTGTTAGTTTATAAAATGCCACACTAAAGGCCATTTTTGTAGCAATTCAGATACATAACAAACACAATACAGACAACAAGTAAAGATACATAGCCATATAAAACCATTGTGAATGATCAAATACATTATATTAAAAAAAATGGGTAATTTAATAATCCTAAAAGCATGACCACCATCCAAATCATACAGTCAGCAAGAGGCAAAAAAAACTACCATGGGAACCAAATTATAGGTTCGAAAGAAACCATTAAATCATCTTAAATCAACACAGGAAAATGAATCCAATGTCAACAACGCCTCCAGAACCAGAAGAGAAAATAAATCTTAATTACAAGGGTGTAACCACTATGTTCCTGTATGAAAGTTATCAGGCTAAGCCACTTTATAAACTCATCAAGGAAATATTGCTACATTCTATTGAAAAGCAGCAGACTAATTAATAACAGGATATGGCTGCTGTCATAATACGGTTTCTGAGTTTGACAGCTGCTGAGGCATTTTGTTAGCCACTGCTTGAGAGACACTCCCAATCTGATCAAAACCCCAAAAAAAGGCAAGAGACCCATCATTTCCACAGTCTTTCCTCACAGGCAGGAGAGACAGCTGCCCTAATAAAGCGGATGATGATGATGATGATGCAACTCGAAAGCCGTCAAAAATCTCTGCTTGTCCAACTGGGACAATAAATTTACACATTTGGAAAGACAAAAATCAAAATGACAATTTCGTATATTTTTTAAACCAAGAAATGTTGTGAGAGGCCTTAAAGTAAAAGTTGCACCAATCCATTCATTGCTAAAGCTACTAGGTCAGCAATTCATCTTCTCCATACCTCTTTATAAATGGCAGTTTAAAGTGGTAATCATGTCCTTTAATTGAAGTATAACTTAAGCATTTTATAATTCATTCTTAATGAAAGCAATATTGGTAAATCAGTCAAAGAAAAAGTAATAACCCAGGGAAAAGCTGGCCTCCAAATGTGTTTATAGGAGCGGCAAGATTCATTTAGAGTCTACTCACAACACTTTGAGCTTCATATGGGACAACGCCTCGGGGTGTATCGACATGATGCCATTCTTGCTCAGGTCCCTGCAGAGTGGACAGAAATATGGATTAGACACACCTCCAATGTGATTTGATCAAAATGGCATCCCATTTCACAAGCATAAGACAACAGCACAGTCTGTGGGGGGAAAAAAAAGCCTTCCGATACATTTAAAATCACTCAACAATAACAAGAGATTGTTCTGAGGCACAATTCTAAGTGTGTGGAGAAACAGGGGTGTGTGCAGTAGCTTTACTCACAGGTGCTCCAGCTCCTCCAGGCCCTCAAACGCTTTCTTAGTGATTGATTTGATTTTGTTCCGCTGTATGATTCTGGAAAAAATTAAAAAAAATATTGAATATAATGTTCAGTAAAAACAGTTGCCACAAAACCGGCTCCTGGGTAACATTTTCAAAATCCAAATCTGTCAATATGCGTGTGCGTGATCCGAGTGTCCTCACAGTGTGTTCAGCTTCTTCATTCCGACAAACACACCAATGGAGTCTTCGATGGCCCAGGAGATTTCATTATTGCGGATATCTCTGAAAAACAAAGAGTCATGTTGTAGATAAACTGAAGGTGTGATGACTCTACCTGCAAAGTTCTTTTTTCTTTCCCTTTTTTTCCTTCTTCTTCTTCAAACCACAGAGAGGACACAATATCTCCACTGTGGTCGTCAGTGGCAGTAACTCAGTTAGGAGACACCATACTTCCACAGTG
The DNA here is from genome assembly GCA_943590825.1 of Bovichtus diacanthus. Taxonomy (NCBI): domain Eukaryota; kingdom Metazoa; phylum Chordata; class Actinopteri; order Perciformes; family Bovichtidae; genus Bovichtus; species Bovichtus diacanthus. The sequence goes on from CALSBV010010288.1 coordinate 2,395,364, forward strand.
TGTTACAGTTCGCTGCCCCTGCTGTTCTGATGAGGGGACATTAATTGGCTCTGTTTAGCACTGGGACAGTTCATGGGTCCACTGGAAACACAGAGACCTTGTGTTTACAGGATGGGTCATGGGCTCTTTTGTTTCTCCTCCCTCATGCCTGGCCACCTCTGAAAGAACTTCAGCACTCTCCAATTACCCTCTCCCATAAAAGCTCCCAGGATGGTTAGGATCCTAAATATGACCCCTTTCTGGTTGCAACTCAGTGGCTTAAGCAAGAAGTCTGCGTGGCTCAATCAGAAGTGTAATCTAAGATTCTGCAAGCTCACAATGTTTGCCAATGGAAAGGGGTAGAAGCAGCAGACTTTTAACCACTCTGAAAAACAAGTAGTGTATATTGTGTGACTTATATGTGGTGCACAAATGTAGGCGGACATTATTGTAACAGATAACTCCCATTTACTTTATAAAACAGAGTGGTGCACAATATTTAATTGTACTCTAGAAAGAATATCCCAATGTCTCTCTGACAAAGCCAGGGCTGCAGTGTAATTGGTTTACATGCTCAGCAGACACTGACATGTTAAATATTATTCATCCCTGCTTGATGAAATATTAAAAAGCAAACAAACTGAAATCCCAGACTATGGCCTCTGGCTCAGCTACATGTGGAGACAAGTTTACTCTCTCCCTTCCACAATATTTCAACAAACTTCTTTACAGTACATGGGGTTCACATGGAAGACGATGGAGTCAGCACTAACAGTACACCGCCTCACTTTACAAATGGGTGAGTTCACATGCGTTTGCACACGAGATGCCCACAGTGAATGGCAGGACAGAGGACACAAAACTGAGAGAACAGGATTCTATGGAAATTACACATTGGGGTGGTTTGATCTAAGACTAAACAGATGACTAATGAGAAGCAGGATCAGAACGCAACAAAGACTATATTAGAGGGTGCAGACTTAAAACACTGGCAATTTCTACTGTTATTTCTCGAAACTACTATGGATTACTTGGGAAATGTATTCAAGACAGGACGAGAACTACACATGAAGAGTGAAACAAACGCAGACCTACTGTAGTCAGCAGCCTTCGGGAGAATGCACAGAGCCAAGAACATGTCAGGAGGGTTATTTTTTGCACGCTGTGCTGAATTAAACTTGTTAGATCAAATAGGTAAGACATGTGTCAGACAGATTTCTTGGAGGCGTTGCACTTACAGGGTGCGCAGACTTGCCAGGCCACTGAACACTCCCTCTCCCAAATGGCTGATGGAGTTTTCCCCGAGGTTCAGGCTCTCCAGGAGACCTAATCCTACAAAAGCCGTCTCCTCGAGTCTAGTCAGATGATTGAAGGACAAGTCTCTGCACAAAACAACCGCAAAATATGAGAAAGATTAGTTTAAAAAACATTATTTAACATCAGTCTTGTATGATAACGTAACTCCACATTCAAGAATGACAATCCAAAATTAGGCATTTTCACAAGACTGCAAAAACATTATGCGGTACGTCCACCGCAGGCGAGACAGCACTGAATCAGCTCCAGACGCCCAACAGCAAATAGCAGCAAGATAACAGTAAGTCCTCTGAGCACACACAATAAATTTCAGAGCCCGGGGCTGATGAAAGAAAGTGGGGACTCTCAGCTGTTTGGAGATTTCAGCTATGAAGCAAACACACTCACAGTTCCTCCAGCTTTTGGCAAAACTCCCAGGCGTCTGGTCGGATGATGCCGACAGCATTCTGGCTGACCCGCAGGATACGCAGCATGCGGAGTCCATACAGCCAGCCTTTGTTGACCTCCGTTAGGTTGTTGTGCTCCAGCTCTCTGTGGAACAGATGGGATAAACAAAAAAGGGCATTAACACAAATGACTGTAATTACATAAAATAGTTTTTATTTCATTGACAAATCTGCAAGAACGATCATGCCTAACAACATGAGTCATGCATCTGATGGTCTATGCATTTAGCTTATTCTGCTTTGCGATGGTGATTCGACAATGCCTGACAAAGACCAGTTAGATCGAAAAGTTGCACAATTAAAATAGCTGAGAGCTTTAAATACAATGTGCAGATCTTTTGCCTGATTTTAACAACATGACCGGTCTACAACATTTCATGACAGACGCAGAAAAATACAGAATTAAGCTGCAAGTTTCATCTACTTTTGCATTTTCCCCACCTCACTCCACTTATATTTGTGCATTCACAGACCTCTGTGTAGTTGTTCTAAATGGTTTTACACTTTACTGTTCTGCAAGTGTTAAATGTCACTTTAAAGAAGAGTCTACAACCCTGTACTTACAGTTCTTCAATGTTGTTGAGGCCAAAAAAGGCTCCATCCATGAGCTTGGTGATGCTGTTCCTCTGCATCTTCAGTGACCTCAGTGAGTCCATCCCTTTGAATGTCAGACTGTCCACTATCTTGATCTTGTTACGCTTCATTTCACTACAATGAGAGTAAGGACCAGCTTCCTTTAACCAAGTACATTTATACCAAAAACAAACTAGAGCCACTGGAATACTGTTATTTGGATTTAGAGAACATTCGCCGAGCTACTTAAGGAAGAGTTGTTACAACAAATCCCTGTCTGCCAACTGTCAACTGTCAAATTGACAAAATTTTGCAGCGAAACACATCATGCGATACTTACAGGAACTGAAGCTGTGGAAGTTTGAAGACTTTGGAAGGCAGCATAGCTAATCTGTTCCTGTTCAGCTTCAGCACCAGCAGGGAGCTGGAGATGTTTTCGAAGCAGCCAGGCTCGAGGACGCTGATCTTGTTATTACTTAAATTCCTTTTGAGATAAAAGTGCAGAAACATTAGAGCCAAAATCAGCAAGGAGAGGACTGTATATTACTGCTTTGCTTCAATATATGCTCTGTATAGCCATAAATGTCAAGTTCACTTCACCATCTTACGGTTTTCTAGTTTTTTTTTGTTTGTTTTTTTTACTTTCGACTTGTATTGTCAAGCTATTCTGGCAGATCATTTGTTCTTACATTCCTTGATTGAAAAAAAAAAAGGTTCAATGAAGATAATTACTTACAGATATTTTAGCTGCATGGAGGGGAAGGATCCAAATTTGAGCTCAGTGATGGAGTTGGATGTCAGGTCCAATGTCTCCAAGGAAACGTACGGCTGCAGCTGATGCATCAACAGCTCTGAGATCCGATTGTGGACTCTGAATCACATTTTAAAAATAGGACAGGTATTAGTTTTCAAGGACATAATGACACTTATTACTATGACATATTATGTATACTAAAATCATACCAACATGAGGAAAGACTTATATCTGTTGCTGAGTAAACAAAGACAACACTGAATAGTAGCTTACCCATGTTTTGGTTTTTAGTATTTTTGTCTACACAACACAATAAGGCATCAAAAGCTTGAAAATGTCCAATTCTTCCAAAAGGGTCTCAACTTTACAGAAAATAGATGTCTGTGTGTATATTTTGCTAAATTTGCTTAATGCCATGTTTTCTTTAGAAGAAAGACAGACCTAAAAAAGGAGGCACGTCTTTACATAAAACTAAATTAGAGATTTTTTTGAGTATTTCAGGAGAGTCTGAATGGGGATTTTATACTTACAAGGACAGCGAGGTGATATTTGACGAAACGTCTCCAAGAAAGGGAAGAACAGTGAGCTCATTGTGGTTCATGGTGCTGCAACAAAATTCAACATAACATTAGAATGAACTTTATAAAAAAAAAAAAATAAAAAAAAAAAAAAAAGAACTCTGCATCAGTCTGATCATGGGTTATACAACTCCTCATACATTTACTCAGGTTCACCATGGTGGGATACTTCCATTCAGTTTGCAGTTTATTAGGCACACCTAGCTAAAACTACTACACTCCAAATCAACAGCCCAAAAATAAATGCTACAATTATGAAGGTCATCATATTCATTTATTTTTATTTATTTTATTTTTAAAAAGGTAAAAAGGTAATGATTAGCTTTATGAAATTAAAGAGACTGTAAGCGTGGTGCGACTTTCCACTAAAAAGTAGTGGAAAGAATGCAACACAAAAATCAACAATCTATAACTTTCAAAAAAGGACCATAAACGTGAGTCAACACCTTTCTAGAGAAGTTTCAACTAAAACTGAACATCACAACATTAGTGAAGGTAGGATATAAAGCATGACTGTTGATAAAGCCTACATTGGTTTTAACTGGGTGTAGCTTATAAACTGGAAATGTAATATTCAGTCACGGTTATTGGAAAAATTAGTTGCTTTGTAAGTGATATTCTATTTTTTTTTAAATGTTCCACTTATGTATTCATTATTAAAAATAAGAAAAAAACAAAACAAATAATAGAGAAACGTATCAGAGTAAAATCTTTTGTCAATTGAGGTTGTTTTCTTGTTTGTTGGTATGTTATGGTGGAGCAGCAAATCACTGCTGTGCACTGAGTAACTTCTACACATTTCCGTCTAACTCCCTGTGTACTTACACTTGGCTTATCCCATCTGGTGGGTCTACGGGAGCCGCCGACAACCTTTTCCTGTTGCAGTCCAGAATGTTGACCTCCTCTTGTCCCTTTAAACACGAGCAAGGAGCGGGACAATACTCAAGAGCCCAGGCACTCAAACTCAGCAGCATGAAGACAAGGGCCGAAGGAATGGACCAACCCTCCGCCATTTTAAATGTCTTCCTACTGAGGGCTAAGTAGCTACGTGGCTAACTCGCTAAACTGGCAAGCTAACTGTTACAAAACCACCATCAACTCGTTCGTTGCAGTTTGATATCATTCAAACGAACACATACTCCAGGTTTATAGTGCCATGATCCCAGGCGGAACTATAAAACACATGGGTCTTTTTTTTCAAATTGCGTGAGGCATCCCAGCAGAGATTTCTCCCCCTTCTTCCCGGTGCTTGGAATTCCTTCCGCTCCTCTCTGGACAGTGGACACCCTCCCGGAGAAGCTAATGCTAGCTCAATGCTGAGCCGAGTTGGTCCCACGAATACGCAACTTTTCAACAGACGACATCGGTTTGACTCCTCTCTTGGTTGGAGTTTGATTATATTGAACCATGTGAAATGGTATCTTTGCTTAACCCGGGTTGTTTACAACGAATTAAAAGTAACGGTCTTCGTCTTTCTGTCCTGCAAGAACAACAAAGCGCCTTGGGTTGATGACATAGAAAATCTTAGATCCCGCCCCTTTCCAGCATGTTTACAGTTATTCCATTGGTCCGTACTCAAGCCTGTCAAACATTTGCAACACTTTGATTGGATTTCTGTCCAATATGTTTTTGTGATAACTTGTAAGTTTTTCAGAAGTACACCAGTATGAATTAGGATTTCACATCCTTATTGGTGGACATCTCCGCTTTATCCCTATTTAGAATTTCAAACACGTTATTATAGATGCATCAATATATACTTCACTTTACTTAACACGTACTATGGTAACTTATGATACTGCATGGACTATTATAGCTACTTTGAGTCCTTACTACATTTGGTTGTTGATGAACTTTAGAACTTTATTTATCCCGAGGGAAATTGTTGAAGTGTGTATAGATAGACATAATGTATTATAAGCCCCATCATTCAACCTCTAGTTTATAACTAGTCAAGACCATCCATAAGACACGTGAATTTATAATTCGTGATTAGTCACATCTAAAAAAATGTATGACTGTTGATATAGTGCATCAGAAAGCATTGTGTGTGTTTATGAGTTTATGAATTAATTATAGTTCACTATGAATGCCCTCATAACGCGCTATATAACAACCCCTAGTTTGGGAAACACTGGACTATGAATATAAAGGAGTTATAACTAATGATAACAATTAATGACAACAATGTTTACTCTAATAGCCTAGTCTATGTAAATATACTTCTTTAAGTTTTTCATTATTTTAATTGTTATTATCATATGCAGTATAACAGTTACTAGGGAGTTACAGTCGTTGGAAATTAAAATCTTGGATCTCAGGCTCCTTCCAACAATGCTCATTAAATATGTATAAACAAGAAAAAGTTTTGCTTATAAGTAAGATTTCTCATGAAGGACTTTCACTTGTAATGGAACATTTTTACATTGTGTATATGCTCTTCCACCACTGAGCATCCCATAAGGATATCTAGCCTATATAATGTGTGTATAGCACAGTTCACTGCTGCGCATGCGTGCTCAAAGTAAATAGATGGAAAAGATACGAGTAACACAAAGAGAGACAGGTGATTGGCAGTTGGCCGACCAATCAGCGAGCGCAGAGGCTCAAAGCTTCGGCACCTTCTATTGTCAACCTATTATCGTTGATTGCTCACGGACGTGTCCGGACAGTGTGCGTGCTTGTTTCCCGCTAACAGAGCAAACCGCAGGGCTTTTAGTGTAAGTACCAGAGTGAGCGCTCCGCACACTGCGACAGGACTGCAGCCATGATTCACCCTCGCACTCTCAGAGTAGATTATGACCAATCTGCGAGCGTTGTATGCGTGGTTGGCTCGGGACTCAACGTGAACCTGAACAGGTAGGCTTCTGCTCATCCTTTTGTCTCTTACAGTGCACACACCCGCGCGCACGTACACGCACATACACGCGCACACAGGTAGAACTGGACTTGCACGTTTCAGGTAGTTAGATTTATTCTATTATGAGAATATTTTTATCCTTTTGAGAAAATAGTCAAATTATTATCGTCTGAAATATTGTATTGTATTACCATGGTTACCACAGCTGTTATGTTAGCGACTTTCAGGTTGTAGGCTATTTCTACTTTCTAATTCCTTATTTTATAATATACATAATATATTTTATAGTGTTATATTTATACAGTGTAATGTAATACAATTCAACAGCACCACGAACAACATCCTCCAAAATGATCATACCGTTGAACCACCACTCTTCCACCAATCTTTAAAACAGTTTCAACAAAAACTCAACATTATGACCTTTTATGAAGGTAGAATGTGCGTCAGGATTGTTGAATGCGACTACATTAGATATGTATACTTAATAAGCTGGCAACTGAGTGTATAGGAATTCCATTGTTATCCCACAACAATAGAGCTGTGAGGAGGATGTCATTTGTATGCGAATAACTGGTGATGGCGGACCTCAACGTTTTGTTTTGTACAGTGGAAGACAGTCCACAGACCTCTATTGTTGCTGTCCAACAGGACAGACTTTGTTGTACCAAAGAAATGTAGACAATACGTTCTGCCAAATGCCAGCCTCCACGTCACAAAAGAGCGAGGCTTGATTACAAACTGGTCAGAGTGGGAGACTGGCATACGTGTCAGACTCCCATGGGCTCTGAGGGTATTTTGGAATATCCAAAAATAAAAGTCTGATATCATTTGAACCTGAGGTGACATCTATTTTAGAGGCCTTGTCATGTAAAGGGGACCTGTTTTTATATCTTAAAGAACGGCAATGCTCCGTATTTAAAGAGTTTGCTGTAATCTCCATACTGGCTGTGAAGAGATCCTGTCCTAACATGATAGGGATGTTAGTGAAGGAGTACAGTCTCCCCAGTCCTGTATAACAACATGCATCACCTAAAGCTTATATGAGGTTTCAGCAGTTCTGTAAGTTAATACATCTAAAGGTTTGGCTTGCAAAGTCTCTTTAGTACAACATTCTCTTTCTGTAATTCTGTGAACAGTGTTTTCTTTCTCAGAGGGAATAGAGGGAATTTTATACTGAAAGTGACCGTTGTTTTGGAAGATACTCACTTAGTTTAACATATATATATATATATATATATAAACACACACACTCTGTGTTTAATAAGCTACAGTATGTCTGTTTTGTGTATACATACATGGATGGAAACCTGCTGTTTCACGTGTTCTCAGGAGTGCCCCTCCCAGCTCCAAGTTCTTCTCTGTGAAGTGCACTGACAATGTTCAGTACAACATCAGCCCCCCACCTCAGGAGACGTCCCACCTCTCTCCCATGCCTCTCAACGGAAACTCCGCACTACTCATGCACATGAGCCGTGCCAGTCAATCTGAAAACGATGGCAAGGTAAAGTGGGTCTGCATGAAATTGATGCGGCAAAGCAGCGAGTCAAGTTTCTTGATTTTCAGTTTGTGCTGAGGTATGAGAAATTAACAGCTCCAGGAAAATAGTGGCTTATTATTGAGAAAAAAGGCCTGCCCAGGAACATGATTCAAGTCTGTGCTAAAGCAGTCATGAGGAATTTCCCTGAAACAGCGTGCCAGTATTTTTGCTTTTCAGATATTGGTTAGTTTTAAGAGCCCGAAACCAAATCACTAAAACAAAAATCTATCCCTTTTTTTTTGGAATTTTATGATTCAGAGGACACTTTAGCTAGACATATATCAAACTCTCCTCCCTTGAAGCATTTTTTTATTATTTTGATTAAAGATTTATCACTTTTAACATAACCAGAGGAGATATTCCACTTTGAACAGAGAGCAAGAGCGTTTTACTTTGCCATGTACAGTGAAAGTGAACATTTTCATTTATGCTTCTTTTCAGATTTCACAATTTTCAAAAGTCCTTTTGTACAACTAAATGACATGTGCCTTTTGTCTTGGTAAGATGTCTGTTTGGTACTATGGGGAGAATAAAAAGATCTTTGGAAAAGCACTCCTGCACCTGACAGCAGTCGGTAAGTAAAAGCGGAATAGAACAACATGCAAAAAAAAAAAGGATCTAAAACAACCAATAATTGGTTCAATCTATTAACTCTGAGCCGTTCTTTTTGCCTGCATCATATCAGCAGCGCATTAGTTGTGTGTTTTTTAAATGCAAACATGGCTTGTATATTAACTGGAACAGTCTTTATTTAGATATCAGGTTGATTTACCTTTATTGTATGTAAACAGTCTTGCAGTACAACAAAGGCTGTACTGGGATATGAACCACTATGTGGAATATTTGGGCCATTCAGATGCACTCTGTGATAAACAAACTGTGTGTCTGCAGAGATCTCTCTGGATGTGGATGCTGACAGAGACGGTGTTGTGGAGAAAAACCACGCTAATAAGGTGAGCCTGAATGTGTCGGATGGCTGCACGAAGACTCCTAATGAAGGAGATATTTTCTTTTCTGATAAACAATGAAATGTCAAGTGTAACAAATTAATTCTATTTATGGATTAAACTCAGCGCTGCATGTTAATTATTTTTAAAGTGTTTCTGCCTACTGTGTATATCCGAGTTTTGTTTTTCTCCCTCAGAGGTGAGATCTTTCTATGATTGTGCTGTTTTTAAACACTTGTTTTTCTCTATATATTCTTTCACAAGTTTGATATTTGCAAGTAAAATTGCTAAGGTCAAACGGTTTCACAAACACACCACTTTTTTTTGTTCCTTTTTTTTAAAAATGTTCCACCAAACTTCAAATGAAATTCATTCACTTCTGGTTTGTTGAAAACTTTGCAGGGATCCTGGAAATGGGGTTCTAATGGGCATGGAGCCATCCTATTGGTCAACTGCGACACGGAGCGGCGCTACTGGAAGAAACTCGATAGCGAGCACGACTTTGTGTCCAAAGTGTCAGGTGAAACACAGCTTGCCGTTCACTCTGCACCATCAACTTTTCCATAACTGCTCCCGAGCATTAAAAAGGCCGCTGATATTTGCTTTTGCAAAGTCAGCAGGTTAAAGTGTTGATAGTGTAAATGAGTTTGATAAAAGAACAAAACTAAAGACCTGTGCGTGAGAGCAGAGGGTGGGTTCATAACGTAGGCCTCTCGAATGACTTTGAAGTAGACGAACCAGTCGGGCTGAAATTTGATATTACAAACAGGTTTTCTTCATTTATATATGGGTGTCCCACTAGTAGTAGTCATAATTATTGAGAAGCCTCAAACAAGTTTCTGCATCTGTTATCTGTATCTGTTACATAGGCATATGAAATCTGTGGCATGCAGCATTGAATGGCACATTAATGTGATCTTCTGTGGACGTACAGATCTGCAGGACATGTCTGTCATGGTGCTGCGAACAAGAGGCCCGGCCAAGCTCCCCAAGGGCTACAAGCTCACCATGCACATCTCTCAGGGGGACGCAGAGAGTGTCAGAGTCTTCAGGTCCAGATCTGAAGTGAAGAAGAATAATACACTGGGTGAGTAAAGAAAAATGTAATTCAGATGGTTAGTAAGTGCACTGTGCTGTTTTTTTTAATCTGCTATCTTTAAACCTGTTTTCATAACTGTATTATCTCTGCCAGGTTGGAGCTCATTGGGAGATAATGTGTCTGGTCATGTGCCAATCTGCCTGTCTAATCTAGCATACTACTGGTCCCATCAGCTTAGTGTTGTTTGCGCTCGTTTTATGATCGTGTGCTCAAGAACACACCTGGATCTGCTCTCTACTGAGTGCACTTTTCTAGTTTTTGTCTTTTTTTTTCCAATGAAGCGCCTCAGTATTTAGTCCTGGTTTATGTTGTTCTTACTTCACCAGATAAACTCTCGTTCAACTACTTTGTGAAGGCCTATCCACTGGTGCTGAGCAGTGAGGAGCTGTCCCAGGAAGTGCCTTACCTTGGAGGCGTAGCGGAGATGAACTTTTATGTGGAGGGCCTCAGGTTTCCCGACAAAGACTTCGATGGGCTCATCAGCATCAACCTCAGTCTGTTAGAGCCCATCTCTAGCGTAAGACATGTTTTTCAAATTATCATTAATCATCTTTTTTACTCTATATAAAACTGTTTTATGATGAAATTGTACAACAATCTTGACTCGAGGTCCGCCTAATAGTTTTTTTCAGAGCTTTCGACCACATCTCACAGTCTTCCTCTGTTGATCTGTTTTTAAAGATCCCAACAGAGCTACTAGAACAGGGGTTCTCAAACTTTTTCAGACCAAGGACCACTTAACCAATAAAAAAAAACACTCACAGACCACCTAACTCTCACTAAATATCCCAAAACATTTTTTTCATTTTTTTTTTTTTTTTTTTTTCATGAAAAGCTTTAGTATTTTTCCACATTCAAGCTTTTTTCATGAACATATATCATGAAATTATTTTTTCACATACAACCTTTTTTCATTAAAAATGTTTGTATTTTTTCTCATACAAGCTTTTTTTCAAGAAAATTTAGGTTTTTTTCCACATCCAAGCTTTTTTCTTTAAAAATGTTTATTTTTTCACATACAAGCTTTTTTCATAAATTGTTTTTGTAATTTTTCGCATACAAGCTTTTTCCGTGAAAATTAAATTTTTTGGTTTTTTTGACATCCTTTTTTTATGAAAATTAAGGTTTTTTCACATCCAAGCTTTTTTCATGAAAATACTTCATGAAATATTCTTCACACATCCAAGCGTTTTTCATAAAATGTTTTAGTATTTTTTCACATACAAGCTTTTTTTCAGGAAAACTTTTTTTTTTTTTTTTTTTTTTTTACAGCCAAGCTTTTTTCATCAGGGTTTCTCAGACCACTATTTCCAAGGTCAAGAATGATCTTTCACGTGCAACAACCACCACATAACTTGGCACATTCTGTGAATTTGTGTACTTAAAAAAAAAAAAAGAAAGAAAAAAAAAAGTCTGATCCATTTTAAGATTACATTTTGTTGTAGTAGATTAGATTCCTAGTCAAATGACCTCTCTCATGCTTTGACAGGATCTCCCCGAGACGCCTATTTTCACAGACACAGCCGTGTTCAGAGTGGCACCGTGGATCATGACACCCAACACCCTCCAGCCTGTTGAGGTGTTTGTCTGCAGGTAAGAGCAGACTGATGAATAATAAAGATGATGGAGACAATAGGTCTCTTTGTGGTTTTACATATCTCATTTGTGGTCTTTTTGTTTTACCCAAATCAATTTGGATAATGATGTTGGTTATTGGTCGAATTTGAAGATGCAAAAAGCCAGATGCAGTTGCATTTTGAAATGACAATGAAATTGTAAACTATTGCTTCATGAACATTTTTTCTTCTTTGGTGACCTTGTCAGCACGTCTGACAATTACCAGTTCCTTAAAGGAATGAAGAGCCTTGTTGCAAAGAGCGGGTACAAGCTTAAGATTTGCCACGAGTATGTGAACAGAGGAGATCGCTGGATGCAGGTGAGAAAACTGAACGTGTCGCATAACAAACGTCTTGGAAAAACAGCATCGAGTGACAAAAAGTACTTCTTTTAAAAAATGACAAGCCAGAAATAGTCAAATTGGAAATACTGCAATAACAGTGGCAATGTCAGAGGATTTCACTTCAACCATGTCATGAGAAAGAATGAATCATTCATTCAAAACCCCAAAGTTACATGAAACATTCACTGAAAGACAAAAAAAAAAAAAAAGACAATTGGATTTCTTTTAAACCTCAGTGAAGTTGTTGTTGTTAATACAAACCTGATTAGAACTGAAATATAGGGACAGCAGAACTATAACTTCATGTATTTTTCAGGATGAGCTGGAGTTTGGCTACATCGACTCTCCTCATCACAGCTTTCCTGTTGTTCTGGATTCTCCTCGTGATGGAAAACTCCTGGATTTTCCATATGATGAGCTACTGGTGGGACAAATTTCTCTTGAAATCAAGTGTTTGAAAATACCATATGCTCTCAGAAATGGGGAAAAGCTCTGATGGTGCCGTGATTGTGTGTCTTACCTTAAGCTCCATCTCCACTCAAAGTGTATATTCATATTGGCATATTCATAGATTCTGGATTTTTCAAGGTAGATAGAACAAATGTCTTTTTAACTAATGCATTGAAAAAAAAAAACTTTGCACACAAATTGTTGTTCAAAGCAGAGTATTTCCATGTGTTGAAACATGTCTGGAGCTGAGCTTTAACCACCTCCGTGTCCTCAGGGCCCCGACTTTGGCTACGTGACGAGGTTTGCCCAGAAAAAAGACGTGAGCAGCCTGGACTCATTTGGTAATCTGGAGGTTAGTCCTCCCGTCATTGTGAACGGGAAAAACTACCCCCTGGGCAGAATCATCATTGGAGTGGCTTTCCCTACGTGAGTTTGTTACAGACCCATAGATGAGTCGCTGACTTTGTAGGGTAGCACAGGAAACCCCACGTGTGGCCCGAAGATGTGTGTTTGACCATCACCTGCGTCTCTCTCTTTCTTTAAGGGCGACTAAAGGACGGAACATGACCAAAGTAGTTCAAGACTTCTTGTGGGCTCAGAAGGTTCAGGAACCCGTTGCCTTATTCTCCGACTGGCTCCTTGTCGGCCACGTAGATGAATTCATGACTTTTGTCCCTGCACCTGACAGAAAGGTAAATGTTCCCTTTTAAACACAAACACTAGTTATTTCAACCCGAATGTCGACTTCTGTGTTGCGCAAACCACAATCCAAACAAAGTAATTTTTTGTGACAACCAACCTTATTTTGAAAAGACTGTATGCATGTAACGAGCGAAAATTGACACGTGTTGCTGGGCAATAGTATGAGAACACACGCACAAAAAATTAAGAAATGACTTTCTTAGATATCCTACAAACTGCTGTATGAGGAAATGTGAGACGACGGGAAGCCGCTAGCTGTTACCGGTTGATCCTGATGTGCTGTTATGTGTGGGATCGTATAAGCTCGCAGGACAATGAGGCTGCCAGTGTTATCTTTTGTCTCTTGTGTTTTCTGTGCACAGGGCTTCAGGCTGCTGCTGGCCAGCCCCGACGCAGGCTACAAACTATTCAAAGGCTTGCAGAACGATGGACACGGGCAAGCCAAACTGTTTGAGGGTAGGCCCCGGCTTGAACAAAATGATTATGTGGAAAAATCAAAATGGGACAATGCACGACCTTAGCAACGATCAAACATCATGGCATTCTTAACACTCGGTAAAACTCTTCCAAACAGGTCTGAAAGATGAAGAAACAATAACAGTGGATGAGATACTTGGTGATGAAGACCTCCAAGGTGAAAATAACTACGTACAGGTGAGTGGGACTGCAGAGACGATGACGAAAGGCTAGTTCGACCCGTTGACATACCAACAGAAAAGTGTGGCTTCCTGCTGGGGACGTATAGTAATCCGAACTGTATGGCCAAAAGTACGTGGACAGCCAGACGTTACACTCGAATCTCGTCTGTACCTCATTCCAAAACTATGCGCGTTAATACGCTGTTATAAAAGCCTCCACTCTATGTGAAGGCTTTACACAGGATTTTGGAACCCGGCTGAGGGGATTTGCTCCCATTCAGCCACATGAGCATTAGTGAGAGAGGGCGCCGATGTGGGGGCGATAAGGCTTGGCACACTGTCAGCGGTTCAGTTCATCCCAAGGTGTTGGATGTAGGTAAGGTCAGGGTGCTGTGGCATTAGGATTTCCCTTCATTGGAACTAAGTGGCTAAGCCTAAACCATGAAACACGACATGGACAGCCCCAGACCATTAGTCCTCCCCCAACAATCTTTACAGTTGGCAGCATGCATTCAGCATTCTTCTCCAGGCATCGAGCCAAACTGTGATTCATCCATCACAAAGCCAGGTAGTGAAGTAGGATTCATCACTGCTCTGGAGTCCAATGGCGGTGTGATTTACCCATACAGTTTTCCAGCATTGCTAATCTTAGCCTTGCATGCTGCTGCTGCTTGCCCCACTTCTAAAAAAAGCTCCCGATCAGCACTTCTTATACTGATGTTTCCTCCAGAGACAGTTTGTCTTCTTTCACTACCAAGTTCCAAACGGTCCCTGAGAGCGGCCACGGCCCTTGTAATGCCTTAATGTCATTTTAAAACGGGTAAATTATATAAAAATTCACCCCCGTACAGTTGTCATGTTGGCTATGGAGACAAAAAAAAATATGTTTTTGTACGAAGCTGTAAACGTGTTTATTTCTGCTGTAAAGTTGGACATTTTAACATGGAGGTCTATGGAGATTGACTGTTTTGGAGCCTCGAGTGGCCATTAGATGAACTGCAGCTTTTGGCACTTCCACATAGGCTTCACTGTTCATCACCCGTCTGTTGCCGTTTCTCTCACACGCACACAGAGACAGCCTTTACTATAAGCCTTGAAATATCCCGTCAGTTTAAGGATTTTTCTTTATTAGATCTTGCTCAGGGTGTTCTGTCAGCTGTTGTGCTTTTGTGCTCCGCGATCCTATTTTCTTTGACATTTTTCTCTGACGTAAAACAAAAAATGATCTGGCCCTTGCACACGTAGGTGCAAGGGCCAGACCTAGGCTGAAGCGTAGGCCAGCCTGTGCATTAATCAAGTGCATTTAACAAGAGACAGACTCGGGGTACACAATGTAATGAGCAAAATTGTGTTGTACAATATGTGCAATGGATTCTGTATTTGTTACCACCTGCTCTCTCCCAGAGCTGCATCGACTGGAACAGAGATGTGCTGAAGAGAGAGCTGGGCCTGGACGACGAGGACATCATCGACCTGCCAATCCTCTTCAAGTTAGAGGTGGATCGTGAGACGGCGTACAGAGCAGTGGCTTACTACCCTGACATGGTGTGTTTAGACGTACTGCTAAGCTGTATCATTTACAATGTTTTCAATTTAAGAGGTATTAATGCCTTCAAAGTAACGATACTGTGAATCTCATCGTCCGTTACATCTGTTCCCAGGTGAACATGATTGTCTTGGGGAAAAACCTCGGCATCCCGAAGCCCTTTGGCCCCAAGGTGAATGGCCGCTGTGCCCTGGAGGCGGAGATGTGCTCCCTGATGGAGGGCCTGGGCCTCAGCTGCACCTTCATCGACGACTTCGCCTCCTACCACAAACTGCTGGGAGAGGTGCACTGCGGCTCCAACGTCCGCAGGAAGTCGTTCGACTTCAAGTGGTGGAACCTGGAGATGTGAAATGAGGGGTGTTTCAAAACACTAAATTCATTAAGAAAACAGTAGCACCTTGCCTTAACTTTCTGTGTCAAAGCCTTGCAATATAGCTAAAATCATGAAACGCTTACATTTTCATCATTGTTTTGCAATACGTGCCCATTTCTTTTGACCAAAATACTTACCATCAGCATTTATGCAAGAAGAATTACCCAAGGGTTTGACTTATTATTATGCATCTTCCTCTTTATTAAACGTTTTTGTTGGCTTTATTTACAAAAAAAAGAATGTAAAGCAATATTTACAAACATGACTTTTGAACAAGGGCTTAAGCTGACTGTCGTCGGGAACAAAAATACAATCATTTGAATGGAGCACGTAGAAGGTTCACTCCCAACCTTGTTGTGGTTTTGTCGCAAGCACAGTTAGATGAATGGTACCGCATAATGATGTGCTATAATATTACAGAGTCACAAGAGGGCGCACTTTATCTTCGAAAGCATTTCCAAAGTCCCGAGGAAAATCATATCTTTTCATTGATCATTTTCAAAGGCTGTAATACACATATGTGTAATTATTACCAAAAATGTGTCTATCATTTTTCAATGCCATTTTGTCTGTAGAGTCAAAAGCAAAATGTTGAGATTTGTAGCTATAAACAGCTTGATGGATACAGTGTGGGCTGTTTTGCATTTGGTCCAGTGTCTTAAACCGTTTGTACTTCAACAAACTGTAAATGCCGTCTCTAATTCACCATAGACAATAAATCTCCTGTCCGCTTCATATCACTGAAATAAACTCCATGCATCAGTTCTTTCAATCATAATAAAACTGAAAAAAGGAAAAAGCTTCTCCGCTCTAGAAATAGGTGGGCTGTTTGAGACTCAAGCTTTCTGTGGTCAGGAGTCGACACAGTATCGCCATTCATGGGGACAGATATGTACAAATAAATACACGTCTGCCTCGTTTTACATTCAAGCCAGCTGGCGGCAACACAGCGCCTTTTAAATATGACCCTCCTTCAAAAGCAGCTCAAGCGAGCGACACAATCATTAGAAAGGCAACTTCAAGAGGAGTCACAGTGTAATTCATATTCAGCAACAAATCAGGTTTTTCAAAGAGGTCAGCTTTCCGAAATATCTCCGAAAATGTAGCGCTTAGCTCACGTACGTATATTACACTTTACAAATAAAGTAGGAAAACTGTGGCATTTGGCTCTCGATCAGCAATGTGCCCTGCATCTGGAGATGTTGGCTGGTTTTCAAATAAAAACACAAAATCACAGGGACAACACCTCTATGTCAAGCATGGCACCAGTGTACAGAGGAGAGGTTTTTGGCAAGCAGATTTACACCATGCACAGTACCGATGTATACACACACACCCGTACACGGACATCAAATCAACAAGTGGTGTGAGACAAAAGTCTAAACAGCAGTACCTTGAAGTGAGGGTTGAGGATGCATGTTGCTGGTTGGGGCACTACAGCTTTACGCTTTTTTTTTAAATTTTTTTTTTTACTCTAATTATATAGCATCTCTACAGTTAAAATATATTTTAAAAAAAAAATGTTCTACAGACTTACTGTATTACAATACAATTTTGAATAAAAAAATTGGAGTTGCATTTTCTGCGCTGTGTATTACCCGTCACCCACCTCGGAGGAAGGCGACGGATCCCAGTACAGCCACCAACAACAGCATCACAGAACTACCCTCCATGGAAAACACAACGAATATCTACTGCAGAATACTCAGAAGAAGAATAGATCAATAAAACACAAAAAGTGGCTCGACAGACAGCCACACACACACACCCGGTACATCAAAGTTTAACCCATGTACAATATCACAGTGGGATGTGAGGTTGACATTTAAAAAAAAAAAAAAAAATTTTCTTTCAATTGCAACTCTCCTCTCTATAGACTGTTCAAACAAGCTCGACAAACACCTGTTTTTCTTTTGTTTTTTTTACATTTTTTTCTATCTGTGTCGACTAATTTCACCGCTCTTTTCAGTCACAAGATTAAAACCCCTGTTCAAATCCTGATCTTTCATAGAGTACACACGACAGCGAGAATCAGTTTTCAGAGCTTAGTGGCCTGAAGAATGAGCAGGCAGCCCGGCTTATTTCTGCCAGCTGACGGATGACAGTCAGAAGTGATGCTGCATGGTTGTGGAGATCTCTTTTCCCGTGCTTTGGGGCTTACAAAGGAGGGTTCCGCATAGACCTGGAATGAGGGCGATAGGCAAGTAGGCCTACATGTCCATGGAGCTGGGTGTCTGTCGTGACAGACAGCAGATCCATGCCAAACATACAAAGGAAGATCTGTCAGTCTCTTGATCTGGCTTTTAACTCTGCTCCTCTTCTGCGTCAGTGGTGGAGTTCACATGCCTTTGGCTCGTTTTTTGGCAGGAGATGCCTCGTATGGGAATGCTGAGACGAAGAAGAAGAAGAAATAGGACAGGCATAAAAAGGAGAATCAGGTGGATGAGGTGTTGAAATGAAAAACATCTTCAGTCGTACAGTCATTAAGTAGCACCAAGAGAACGTCAACATTATGTCTAACCTGAAAATGAACGTCGATGCAGGGATCAGGAGTGTAGCTAACAGTTCTGCATGCAGACACGGAGAGAAGAAGACAGTTAATAACGACAAACATTTCCAAAGTTCAAAAGGAAAATCAGATCTTTTCATGGATCCATTTCAAAGGCTGTAATACACAATGTGTAATTATTACCAAAAATGTATCTATATATTTTTTCAATGCCATTTGTCTGTAGAGTCAAAAGCAAATGCTGTCTTTAATTCACCATAGACAATAAATCTCCTGTCCGCTTCAGTCATATCACTGAAATAAACTCTGAGACTCAAGCTTTCTGTGGTCAGGAGTCAACACAGTATCAAATACACAAACAGAAAACATTAGAGTAGCGTTGAAACTAATAATAATTTCGTTATTGATTAATCCGTCTAAAGCTGGTGGCATGGCTCTATGGACGGTAATGTCGATCCAGCAGTCCACCACTTTGGTCCAGACTGATATATCTCAACTCTCGGAGGGATCGCTTTGATTTATGGTTCAAAATTGGCAATCTTCAATTTGTCCAATATTCTGGTTTATGATCCAATATCTGCAAAGCTAATGCCATTTCCCATCAGCCCCAGATGTACTTTGTGTTTATTGCAGATGTCAGCAGGATGACACGCTAAACTAAGATGATGAACACAGTGAACATTATACCTGCTAAACATCAGCATGTGAGCATTGTCATTTTCAAGGACGTTAGCATTTAGCACAAAGCACTACTCCACCTGACTACAGCCTAGCATGGCCTCTATAAAATGTCAGAAAAAACTTCAAAAGCCAAAGAGATCACATAAAAGAAGCACATTTTATGGGGCCATCCGAGTGTCACCTAATGACCGATGACAAGCACGTTGTCTCACCGATGAGGACTTGTGCTCCTGCGAAGGGCGTTCTGTCTTGGGCCGGCTGTCTGTCCCTTTGGGCTCCGATGTCTTCACTCCATCCGGTTGCTGCTGAAGACGAGACGCTGGTGGGAGGGAGGCGACAGTCGTGGTTAATAAACTCAAGCACATAATGCTGCCAGCTGTTCTGTGCCTAAAAAGAATCTCCCAGCATGCAAAAGATTAATGGTTCAGAGTGAATCATCAGTAATTAAAAAAAAAAAAAAAACAACAACTGTGCCACTTAACAGAAGTTGAGTGGGAATCACAGATACGTTTGCAATGATGTACCTTTACGGCTTCATTCATTTGAGATGAGTTTGTTACACAGACGGGGCCTTCTGTTGTTGGCAGTGAGCTCCTTAGTGCAGCTAAGGTGAAGATCAGCGCCCGAGGGTGCTTCGATATTAATTGCCCAGGAAGCGGAGAGTGTTATTCTCACATCCGCCCCATCTAGATTTTTGCCAGATACTGTGGGTATGTTAAAACAGTCGACCTTTGGTAACTGTCCCGGAAATACGAGCCTTTCACTGCTAAACTCACCTGGAACACTTCCCTGGCTCGTACTGCACACACTGTCCTCATCCACAGAGCTGTACAGAAACGAGTCTCCCTTGAGTGGCGTAACACAAGACACACTCTCCTGTAGGAAGGGGAAAGGAAGTTAGAAATACTTTATTTATTTATTTATTTATTTTTTATACAAACAATGTATAAAAAGTGGACAGCATAATCATAACCACAGCTCTACTCCGCGACTGTGTTTGCATTTCTCTCTCCTTTTTTTTTACATGCAAATCGGTGCAAGTGAAAGACATTGGTCGAACACATTAATATGCATTACTATGCGATACATTTTGAGAGCTGTCATTACTGGGATATAGTGAAATCCATCAAACCTGCTCACATCTTTGTCTCAATGCTTTAGGTTACAGATAAAGAACAAGTGGATTAGTTTTTTTCCCCACAGCAAAAGATGAGATGAATAATACAAATTGTCATCCGCTGTGAGAAGCTGCCCGGCTGTTTCGGTTTCGGGGAAGTGGCATGCATGTATGCATGTCATTACGTGTTATCTCTCTGCCTGTCTCCACCCACCGCTCCAGTGTCGTACTCCTCCTCTGCCTCGTGCTCCTCCACTACGCTGGCAAAGCTGCTGGCGTTGGAGGAAGAGCGGGAAAGGTCCTGAGCCTCGGGGATGGACGGCGCCCTGCAACACATCGCCAAACTACACGCCTGGGTCACTCTGACCGCACAAACACCTGCATTTTCCATACGCTGAATTTATTAGGGCTACACAGTCAACATATTTTTTTTCTGTCTATTTCTTGTATTACTTTTCAATTCCAAAAGTATAATTAATTCATCATCTTCACTTCACCTCAGGTAGCACAAAGTGACAGCAGTGCGTTTGTCTGTGCCAGGTTATTGCGTAATCTTTAAAGCTGTTCTGTAGTTAATGCAACGCTCTAAATCAGCTCCATCTAGGACTTGGCAATGCTTGTACTTATACTGCAATATTTCACACACCCCGCATTAAACAAACTGTATTCAAGCTACACCATGTGTATAATGTAATGAATTCTGGAAGATCTTGTGTAAAATTAATCTACTGCGTCTCGTCTTACATTTAAACTATACACCTGCAGGTGCCTCCTGCAGAATAAGAGAAGAGTTGTTTGACCTATAATAACCAAACATGGACAGTGAGAAAAAGATAATGTGAATTTGGTGGCTTATTTCATGAAAATCTGCATGCACAGTTGCTGTTCCAATCTAAACAAACATATTCCCTCCCAAGGGATCGATCATCATGTCAGTGTGTTTGAATGTAATATAGTTTATATACTTAATTGAAATAATAGTCACCTGTTCTTAGTAGTAGGGAATTCTGGAGAGCTGTGATTGGAGGAGTTGTCCGATTTGTTTTCTTGCCAGAAGTGGCTGCCCTCCAGTGTCCTCTGGGTGCTGGGGGACACCTCTCGGCTTCAGGACAGGGATGGAGAGGAGTGAATTACTTATCATTTCACACATTAGACGAACTCTGGATGAATGTTATAACGCACGCAGATCATCTGAACATGTGCCTTTAACTGCCACGCGTCACAAAGAGCCGTTCAACTGTTGTTGGTATCGTTTCCTCATGGAGGTGACACAGTGATCAACTGCTGCGTCACTAATCCACCATGAAATGAAGCGGGAGGCAGCTCTACATACATGGATCGTGTGGGCCGTCTCTTGGAGTCAGCAGCAGCGGAGCATGTTTGCGGCTTTAAGCATTATCGAACAAATGACTCATGTTGTTGATCCTGCTGTGACATTACTTCCACGCACATTTCAGATTTACAAGGAAATGCGATACCACACCTGTCAGTTGTTGTTTATTCTAAACATTAATACGTGGGTGCATGTTAGCTGACACACGCATGTACTTGTCCTGCGCAAACCCACCTACGGAAAACATGTTCCTGCTCGCATGAAGTACAACAAATAAAGTAAGGCATTGATAACTTCTCTTATTTTTTTTTACAGTTTGTGGGCTGGGAGGCACTCCAGCTTCCCAAATGTACTGTATGTGCACAAGCACTGAACAAGTGAGTTGTCCCCTTTAAACAGTGTGTCATTCTAATGGCTCATTTCCTCATTTTAATGCCTTGCTTCCATCTGTTGCAACACTATTCTCTCTTCACTACCCACTCGCTGCTGATCGGCTCTGCTCTGTCCTCTCACCTCCTCTCTTGGACCTCCTGGATGTTCTCGATGCCAATGGCGCTGCTGCGACGGGAGCTGAAGGGTCCAGACTTTTTCCTGGTTGGGCTTTTCCCAGGAATGATCAATGACTTGACGGTGGGCAGGGAGAGGAAAGTCAGACGCACACGATGGAAGTAGTATAACCATTCCACAAGCATATATTATATACGGTACATGATGCATTAGGCTACTGAAATAAAAAATGTGCACATGTAGAAATATGCTGCGACATGAATTATGAACTGATGGCTTGATAGTTCCTGTAATGACACATTTGGCAACATGTTTTACAAATCCATGATACTCTGGGATTCTGGCAGGGATTCATTAATAAATATATATATATATATATATATATATATATATATATATATATTTTTTTTATTCTATATTATCTTATTTTGACTCTTGACCTTTCTCAATTTCAAAATATCACTCTTCTAATTCAAGATGCAGTATGACTAATAAATGACAACATCTGTGGGAGTCTGTTTACACTTCTCTTTTCTGAATTCCTCACTTCTCTCAGACAGTGTTTAAGAACAAATTTATAAGTGAAATGAAGTGAGGTTTAGCTACCGTATGAAGGAATGAATGAATGAAATTATAATTCAAAATCTGAAAACCTCAAAGCCACTGGAACCAAAACAGGCACATTTTAAACTATAAACTACTTACTGCACACCTAGATGATGGGACATTATAGGGCAAAAGCAAAATAAAGATTAGAGACAAAAAATAGTAAACAAGAAGCGAGAAATATACATGAACCTCTTCTATTGTTCCTATCCCTATGGCGCTGCCTCGGCGTCCATATTTACTGGGACTTTTCCCTGGAACAAGCAATGACTGTGCCACACAAGACAGGGCAAGGGAAAGCACAGAGAGAGAGAGAGAGAGAGAGAGATAGAGAGAGAGAGAGAGAGAGAGAGAGAGATAGAGAGATAGAGAGAGGAGATGATAGATTGAAAAAGTAAGGGGGGAAGAAAAGAAAAGAACACATCATAAGATCTCATGCGCACAGCACACATCATTTGAACAGTAAGGTGCAAAAGAGCTTGAAAAGGAGTTTGCAGCATGACTTAATAGAGAAAACAAGACATCGAAGGAAAAGAGTGAGAAGCTTTTCAGAGCAAGGCAGACTGGGGGCCCAACACAGCAGGGCAGCAGGAGATGGAGTGCCACCGAGGGAGCAGGCAATGTCGGCAGTTTCTGCCCGGAGGTTTACAGGTTTGTTTAGCGATGCATTCAGAAGGAGGGAGGAAAAAAAAAAAAGGCAAAGAGGGTGGACAAAATCCAAAGGGATAGCTTTTAGAAAAGTTTTGAAAAATGGGGTTTAATTTAGTCCCATTTCAAAATACTGTCAGTAACCAAAAAAAAAAAGAGTTGAAACATCATTAACCCCATCTTTGAAATGGACACAAACAGGGCGGTGTGCTCCTTGCATTCATGGCTTGTGCCATGCATACTCTGCAGCCACACATGCACATATACAAGGCTGCGTAGAGAGGTTGTAACATTTACAGGAGGAAACGGTCATGACAAAAGCACAGTAAGGAGGGAGGGAGTCTGGGTAGTCATACAGCTGTTACACCGAGCTCACGTTAGGATTCCGGATAGAGACTTCGACTGGGGCTCACCAACAAAGTTGCATTGAAAAGAAAACCATCGGATTCATTCCACAATGGACACTCTATTCTTCGTGCTAGATATCTAACGGTCAGTCTATGTGGCGATAGAGAATATCTCAAAAGATGAGAATGAATGAAATGCTGAGAAAAAAAGAAAAAAGCTGTTCATTTCCCAAACAAAACAGTCATTAAAAGATGAGCCGCAAAATGGAAAAAGGCAATTAATGAAAGCCGTTTTGGTACAAAGCAAGAGTGAATTTTAAATGTCAGGAATGAAAGTGAATGCTTCGATGACAACATACGGATGAAAGTAAAGTGATACAATGTGCCAACAGGAGTAGTTTGGTTATTATAAAAAAGAAAAATTAAAAAAAAGAAAAAAAAGAATAGGGGTTAGAGCAGTCTGTATTTATCCACTGTGCTGTGAATGGGGGGAAATATACTGTGTTCTGAATGTACGTGTTAGGTGGGCATCATGTGAACCAAAGTGGGATACTTACAATCCCTGGGGTTTTGGGGCTCTCTGCGGGATTGTGGGTAAAGCTGCCACTGTGACTAGTGGAGAAAGTGTGTGACTTCTTGTTACTGAGGCCCATGGCGTCCATTGACTGGCTTCTGCTGCGGATGACCCGCTACAGAGAGAAACGAGGAGATACTGTCAGAGGATCCACTTTGACGTTTTGTGGAAACGCAACTCACTGACCAATTTTTCCAAAAGCATTATATACCAAAGATATGTGGCTCTATACTCAAAAATATCTTCCGTTAATCAAAATTAAGTCATTTTCATAAATTGACCAACATGTACAGGTTAGTAAATACAGATTGGTTCTGCGTACGAGGTACACAGAGAGTATGTTTTTATCCATATTGAATATTCACAAAATGTGGGGGCAATAGGCCTCTTTGACAGAAGACATTTTAAAATGTCACAATGGTAAAAGCAAAGGTTCAGATCATAAAATGAATAATGGCTGAATTCCATTTAGCTGCATCAGTTTTCAGGTTCCTGTGTTTTTCATGCTGACTCACCATCACACTGTCATTGTTAACGAGGACACTTGATTGTAATTCAAGGCGTTACATTGTTAATAGTAACACCTGTGCTTTTGCTTTTTGTGACAAGTCATAGTGTCTGCTGTGAAAAAGGCTCATCACTAAAATGCTAAAGGAAAGTTACATTTAAGACTTTTTAATGCCACTCAATGTCCACTAACAAATAATTGAAGAAAAAAAAAAAACACATCACTAACTTACGGTTAGGGACAATTTTGCGCAAATGTTTATTGTAACATAAAATATTTCCCCATGTAGTTGTTAGCCAACAGACATCATCTGCAAACAACAAACAAAATACGAGTGTTGTTGGTTCCACTATCCTGATCTGCTCGACTGACGTTAGCGCGAGAGGCGTTCAGTAAATAAATACATTTAAAAAAAAGATCTTGTTTCAAATTTCTTAGAGATTTTAAATTACAATGTCAGGAAAAAATACGATTCATAAAATGTTACTTCCCATGTCTTAGCATTTTAAAGACTTTGGAAAGACCAATACCCTATTTTTAGATTAATGAATTCAGTGCCTTTTAAGGATCCTGTATGATAATTATATTACATATCCAGAATGTCAAACATTTTTTAAAATGTCAACTATTTTTTAATAGCTTAGCTCCAATTGGACAATTCTTATTTAACTAAGGTCAATATTTCACGTCATCTGTATGACCACATGCTGAACCTGAATATTTTTGGAATAAATGTCTTGAATCTCCGCCGACACAAATGTGTGTATATGGACACGTGTGTGTATTTGTGTGTGCACATGAACTCATTGGGGGTCTGTGCTTATGTTGTGTATGCAGGACTATTTTTGAACACTTAGGGGCAGTGACGCTTAACAAGCAGGAGGGAGAGGCTGCGTGAAAGAAACGCAGGTTCACAGGAGGTCGAGGAGCGTGTAGGCTTCGTGGTGGAGGAGCATGAAGCCGCATCTCTTATGCATCTATGGTGGGGTTTGTGCATCATTGGAGGGGCGGATGAGACAAAGCGTGAGCAAGGAAGACAGTGAGAGAAAGTAGGAGAGGCAGCAGAACCTACACAGTTTGAGGCGGAGAGGAAGACAGAGTGGGAAATATTTGCAGATGTAATTTGCGGAGGCTTGAGGGGAGAGGAAGAGATGCACCAAGATTGCCCTCGATAGTTAGAAAGAAAAACAGAGACAGGATTTGTGGGCAAGAGTGCATTTATACAGAGGTAGTGTATGCTTGTATGGCGAATAAATGGATGTAAAGAGAGAGGCTGAGAGAAAAACGGATATACTTCTCGGAAGTTGCATGGAGACACAGAAAAGATGGCAGAGAGCTAGTTGGTGACACAGAGAGAAGAGAAAAACAGCGAGGGAACTCTGCCCATGGGAGACATGCAAACTGCATCATCAGCTCCCTAATGAGGGGTCATTAAATCGTTCATCAGGCACAAACAATCGCAGCTCCTACCGCCGAGACTCAGCGGACGGCTACGCTCCACCACTCTAATGGTCATTGATGAAGCACTCAAGTCGGAGAAAGTGGCTTCCATACACAACAGGACGCTGCAGAGCCTTCAAAACCACACCATCATGTAAAAAAAAAAAAAAAGTCGCAGCCCAGTGAGGAAATCAAATGCCACAGGACTGGTCCTTTGAGATACTGCACATGTTCTGTGCTTTGTTTTCTCTTGTGTGAATACCCAGAATCCCAGCCAAGAGACAGGGGAGGAAAAAAAAAGCATCCTTAAAAGTGTCTGCAGTCATAACCATTCTCTCTCATGCATGTGGGGGTTGCAGATTAGCGGTGCGCCTCGTCAAATGAGGGACGGTGCTGTACCTTGAAGGACTCAAAGAAGCCTCCTCCACCTCCCGCGGCCCCGTTCTCCAGCTTATCGTCGTCTCCACCCAGACCCATCATGGACTGGCTGTTGATGTGCAGTTCCTCGTACAGAGTCTCCAACAGGGCTGAGCGTGTGCGCTCCTGGCAGCAGCAAAAACACCAACAACAACAACACAGGTACTGACACCGACTTTGAAATCTAAGACTCAAGTAAGCTCGTCATTTCCAAATCAAGGAACACCGGGTGACACTGATGAAAATGACACGACAGCACCACGTCAGGATAGTAGACACCAGCACTCGAGCTCATTTGCATCGCGGTTGTTGCCGGAGAAGGGTTAGACGACGACAAATCTATGTTGGCACTAGAAATCACTTCCTGTCAAGAATACAGGCAGCAGGATGCGCACTTATGCCAACAAGTGTGCACACGTGCCCACACACAAACTCACTACGGGCATTCACACTTCTATGGCGCAGTTGCCATCGCGACACTCTTCTCACCTCAAGCTTGGCAAACTTCTCGGCCTTGTAGCAGGCGTACTCTGCGTTGATGAGCTTGGTGAAGAGGAACTCCCGGAACTCTGGGCCCTGAGGAAGGTAAAAATAGCGAACGAAAAGGGTGGAGCGAATGAAGGTTTATGGCGTCTGCTTCGTAAAGGGGGAATTGAGTTTGTGTGACTGCTGACCTTTTTGAAGATGGCAGGGTCAGGCAGCGCGGGCCCGAAGAAAGGTACATCATCCCGCGCTGTCACAGACACCTTGAGGAAAGAGCAGGTGAGCACAGCCGATGATACAAGTCATGCACATGCTCACAGAGGAATAAAAGCTCTGGAATAATAAATCAACGAGCGAATCAATTTTACTTTCGATCACAGTTTCTTGATACGACATTGGCTGTCTTTGGAACAAACCTTGTAGGTGACATTGTCCGTACACGCGTTCTCCACCTGCACCACCACATACCCATGCAGGAAGTTGGACTGGATCATGTCTGGTACAAAGGGCGTGTTCTCCTCCTGGAACACGACGGCTACAATGTCGTTGCCTATGTGCCTCTTCCTCTGCAGCTGGACGGCACAGATAAACAATGGCCAGTTAGAGGAAAACAAAAGCTTCCACTTCTGAAACTGGGAATTGAGTGGGGATAAATACAGTCGAGGCAGAGAGGTGGACAGGACTTTAATCCTGGTTTTACAGCCAACTCATTGAAATTCCTGTGTCTCTGGTTCCTCTCGAGCTAAGGATTTAACACACCACATAAGACATTCCGAAGAGCTTCTTCTAAAAAAACACAAATGTAATTAATACACATAAAATATTTTTTTGTTAAATGCTAAGTCCCTTTACATTTAATGCAGCCATGAAATGGGTAGACTATTTTAGGTCCAAGCTTTCACAGGCTGCTGGCCGTGGCAATTAATGAATCCAAACACCAGTGGAGGCAAAAGTCAAACAGAAATGGGGAATGATTCTGCAGATGGCTGACTGTCAGCGACCCAAATCGGCCCTGTTAAATAGCTGCATTTTCCTTGTTGCCAAAAGAACAGTTGTGCACTTGGAGGACAGAGTGACTGTGCCTAAGTATTACACTTTCATCCAAGATATAATCGTTAAAAACTTGGTGTTGCCAAGCATTAGGGACACAGTCTTCCTCTGGTGGAATATGAATCTATGTTGTCACCTCGTTGCCTTTTGCTAGGAACTCTAATTTAGACAGCTCAGAAGTTCCATAAATATCACAGAAGATATTACTTTTTTCCCCTTCCTGCGAAAATTAATCAAATAAAAAAATATGACAAAATAAGTTTAAATAAGACTTTGCAGCAGGTGGGGAGAATATCCTTTTTGAGACGTGATGAATACTGCCCCAGAAATGTTTCCCTTTCAGCATTGAAACAATAAAAATACTAGTGGATATCTGAATCCCACACATATTCTGCTTCGCCCTCCAAAATGGAAATGGACTCTGGCCCAAATCATTCCGTAGCATGTAGAGGTGGAAGCAGATATATCAGCTTTTGCAAACAGATACAGTTTGGCAAAAAAAAAAAAAACAGAACTGCTAGGTCAAAAATGTGCTCAGTTGGTGAAAATAGACCCAGCTCCAATGATGCTCCTCTGTAAACATTGTGACACCTGCACTGCAGCAGCATAAGTTGATAACCCTCCGTCAGTCATCAGGCTATATGCTATATATGCTACACTGAAGTACTGACATTTCACACCTGCTAGCTGTAGCGCGAGTGTGTGCACAGCATAATGCAGCAAATGTTTACTTTGAGATGAATAGATGAGCCTTCTGCAGTTAGCCGTCTAATTACTTTACAGCAACTGGCTGTTAAAGACAGTCTGTTTGTTCATATGAGAACAATCACCCAACTGTTTCAGGCCCTGGCAAGTTTTTTTTTTTTTTTTTTTTAATATAATTTGCTGCCAGAAATATTAATGAAAAACTGTTTTATAGTTCAAGGGAAAAAGTCCAACACCTTAAACTTCATTTATCAAACACGTACAAATGTTCCAGACTTTTATCCTAAATCAAAAAAAGCTCATAATCACCCTTTTATTCTCTGTATATCTGCAGTGAATCAAATTTAGATCACAGTTTAAGAGATATAAATGAGCAGGAAGTAAAGTCCTTTGTGGAGAAAATGACAGCCACAAACAGGCCACATTTTTTTTTGTTGATATATCTAATGATGAAATTGTAGTTATCTTTGTTAAAATCTCTTACTCAGAGAGGAGACGGGATATATTTGGCTGCAGAGGCAGGGCAGCCAGGTTACTACTGCGTCATCCCTGAGCTTATTAGCCGTCAGCTTTAATATTTACTCACATACAGGGACTTTCTGAGCCCAGATAGCTGAATAACATTCACCCCACTTTTTCTGTGCAGAAAGACCGCCAAACTCACCACGGACAGTTACTGCAGACACTTTAAAGCGAACTACGCGGCAAGCGTGGGGCTGGATTGAGGCACTTGACATCTGTTAATGCCATACATCCGCTCAAATCTAATCACATTCAGTCAGCTCTGGCTACATTAATGCTGCGCTTTCTACGTCCCGAAATAATGCTATATTATTACGTTTGCACTTAGCCTTGAGTTCCCTCATGAATCATCCCCAGGTGGATGTTGTTTATGTCCTATGTTTTTCTTCATGCCTCAGCATTGTGGACAGTCTGTGCAGGGTTACTGTGGTAACGAAGTTCAAACCACTCAAAAGGACCAGTAAAGAGCAGTGGAGGACTAACGCAGCTTACTGCGACATTTCGTCAGCAAGATAAAGGTCTTCAGCCACTAACCAACAGAGAAACATGCCAGTGGAAAACATTGTGCAATGCAAAAATATAAGTCAAAAAATGATATTTCTCTAGGACAGGAGGGTAAATGAGAATATCAAACCTGTAAATCTGGCAAAAATGAAAATACATGTTTAGATATTCAAACTCATTTGTTAAAATAATAGTGGCTCTGTTCAAGGTAACCAGCAATAATTATGTCATATTTTGTTTATTTAATCTATACAAAAACTGCAAAAAAATGGTCCCCTACATAAACTTAGAAAACTGCAACTTGTCTTTTTCACATTTAGATTTTAACTGTACCCCGTATTCCTTGTCTAAATTAAGCTGGCAAAAGCTTCATATTTACCATATAGAGTGGTATCAATCTTCACATCTAACTCAAGAAGAAAGCGAAAATGGCAAAATATTATTAACGGCTGAATTTCTTTGAGGATTCAAATGATTCGTCTTGCTTCATCAACATTCATCATACATTTTGGATTTTAAAGCCCTGACCTATTAACTGCTGCTACAGTCCGACTTGCGGGGGAGTCACGTAGAGAGGACTTTAAAAATCAACTAGTGAAGGACATGAAAACTTGCGCTGAAAACACAAATTAGATAACCCTGATAATTAAAATGGTAACATGATAATTAATCATTGGAATGTCAGTATACCTGCTGCGAGTCTCCTTCTGTGTACGGCAGCTTGGTGGACACGTGGAACATAATCTCCTTATTATGGAAACTCGTGTACACGGATTCTGTCCCTGTCTGCCCATGAGTGACGTCCAGCCCCCCCCGAAACCTTAAGAAGAAAAGGAGAGGAGGAGATTTAAGGGGCAGAGGCAAGAAAAAGAAGAGAGAATGAAAAGAAGGAGGAGATGAAAAAAGGCGAAGAGAGGACTGAGGTGAACAGCCGACAGAAGATAGAAAAGAGACGAACAAAGCGGCGTTAGTAGTGGAACATAAGAGCATGCTCTCAGAGGACCCGGCCGATCCACGCTCATCCATCATTGAGGGAATGCCAAGGGCACTTCTTCTGCCTACTCAATCACTTTGTCAGCAACACTGCAAATATTAGGACACACCAAATCGCTTTTACAGGGATTAATTTAAACCAACACTGATCAATCGCAAAGTGAATGATGGCCTGCCTCTGACAGACATGAGGCGCTATACTCAGAATTAAGCAAAAGCACTTAAATCTGCTGAAAAACTGAAAGAAATTGAACTTAAAAAGTGTCCAAACCCTTTAAAGTCATGAAGTTCAATCTTGTGGCCCAGAAACTCCAAGAACTCGACAAAGGAAGGACTTTCTGCCATGTTCCCAAACAGCTCCTCCTCTGAAGTCTGTGCGGAGGAAGCAAAGGACAATCTCAGGAAGAGTGACGCATGACTTCAAAAAGCAAAAGATTAGCAACGGTATCTCTGAAGCGCACTCACCTGGCCAAACTTTTGATAAATAACCCCAAACTTGAAGTTGTTGCTGATCACGTGCTCATCAAAGGTGACAATGAGCCTTGATGCCTGAGGACGAGAGACCAGAAAGTTTCCAGTCAGCTTCGTGAGATGGAGATGTGGTGTTGGTCGATATCAAGGGAGAACGTTTTATTTTCGAAATGATGCTTAGTGCCTACCTTTGGGTAGAGCACAGGGTAAAACCTATCCACGTTCACTTCTTCACAAACAAGCTGTCAGTGGGAAAAAATACATTCAGCATTTTTCTCATTTGAAATGTTACCTGAAATACAGTTTTTGACTATATTCTGATGCGGTAATAAATGCTCACCTTGGCCATCTGAACCACATTGGGGAACTCGGTAAGGCAGGAAATTGGAATCACATCATGGTAGGTTTTTAGCTTTGTGCTGAAAGGCAAACAGTTGGAAAAGTCAAAATGCCCAGTGTTTCGGTTTGTGATCCAAAGCAATACTCCTGCTTTGATGTTTAGTTCAAAGGGGACCATTCCTATAGATGTTGTGCGGAGCTTCGGGCATAATGGTCTTTACATTTGATGTGTTTGAGCTAACATTGGCTGAGAAAGGGTGGAATGGGCATCACTGCCCTATCTGAGAAGATCAAAAAATTAAACTGTGCCACGTTGAGCGCTACAAAGATACCAATAACATCGGTGAGATAATAGACACATGACTGGCATATTAACAATTACTTTATCATTTTTCTTAAAAAATAATAATTACTGAAATTACACTCGCCAACGTCAGCATTGGACGCGAACCGTCCCTGGAAAAACTCAACATTCCTGCAGCAGTTACCAAGCGTATAGAACTATGCAGGTTCACACCGACTGTTCACATCGTTGTTGCTCCTAAAGCAAAATGTACTTTTACAGACAATTTGAAACTTCAAGGCAACAAACAGGCTGTTGGCCAAGCCCCTCCCTTGAACGGCGATTGCCTTGTTTGCGTGTTAAAAATCTTTAAGGATTGGACAGAGTAGTGGAAGGAGAACCAACGGAGGCCGGAGTAGCCTTCACCTGCTGTATGTAGTGAAAACAAAACTACCGGTGTATACAAAAATGGAAATAAACATGAATAAAACGAAACATTTCAAAAGAACATAAGAAAAAACGTAAGTCAAATTAAGGCTAAGCCCATGGCTACTGGGCAGCTAGCATTACGCTTCCAGCAGGTCTGCAACTGAAATGACCCAACTCCAACCAAAAATAAACTGCCCTAGAGGAGCTTCTACCCCTTAGTATGATAGTATGATTGTATGCATACTGACCAGAAATGACTTAAAGTTAGCAGCTTAGCACGCTATACCCACATGTGTGAACCATGCCAACATTACTCAGCCACAGACGCCTGGGCGACACAACTTAGCAGCACAACTGGGAATGCAGATCTAATGTGCCGGCAGGGTGGAATAAATAATAGAACTGCAAAAACTAGACTGTATCTGGCCAGTGTGCGACCTATTCTTAAAGGGCACAGGTTAGCATGTGAAGTAGGCAACGGTGCGCATTTCAAGCTTCAGATTCCTCCACATGCTGAAGCAATGTGCATGGCGCTTTAGAGATCCACTGTATTTTTATGTATTGAAAGAGTTTAGAGGTGGTTTCCAAAACCAGACGCATAAGAGCAGAAGATTAAGGAATGTTTTGAATCGTGTGCTTTCCTGCCCTAACATAATCTGCCATCTTTAGCACGTCGAGCTAGTTTACCTACAGTAGTTTACAGGTGGTAGACTATTTACGCACTGTGTGGAAGCTGGTCAACAATGGCGTTTCATTATTTACATAAATTGGTGAGGATAGTGACGTTTTTCCCGGAAATAAGCACAATATCCACGTAGTCTTCGAGTGCATATTCAAGAGCCCATTTCACGAGTTAATCGTTTTAAAATGAGCATTTTCAACCAACTCAGAGCTAAAGTTAGGTTTATTAGCTAGCTAGCAGAAATAAAAAAATGGCCAGCTAGACTAATTTTGGCTGAAATCAAGGTCCCATTTAAAAAAAATAAAATAAGAATATGGTAGTAAATCTGCCACCATTATCATTATAAACTGCATATGTGATGTGCGAGAACAGGACGCTTAATAGCTTTCTGTTCTCACACAGCAACAGTAACTAAAGGGAGTGTATTACTAGTGTGTTTACAGTGTATAGGGCTTTAACAGTAGAATATAAAAAAAACACGATTATGAGATATCATGTAGATCTCTAACAGATGCTTTAAATACGGACTGTGAGTCAGTGCCTGTGATTACACAAGCTGAGATGACTGGGGTGATGGGGTGACTGTGGGTGGTGCCCGCCCAGTGGAAAACATCACTATGGGAAAAAATGTTGTGGGCTGAGTGACTGTTACCTGGCAACATACTTATCTACTCTGAAGCTCCATTAACAAAGAGAGACTGCAGCTATTAAAATCTGGAGTGGAGTCTCACTGGTGCTAAAATTAATTCACAGGTTATGTGGTGCGTCGAGTTCTGCCTCGCTCCCCCTTGTCTGTCTTTAGCAGTGTGAACGTGAAGGAGTGGAGGATTTCGGTGAGTGAGCAGGTGGGAGCTGTTACACTTCTACAACATGTGCTGCTCGTCTTTGTGGCACAGGATGTACAGTCATTTATACAGAGAAGCCGCAGTGTTTGTGCCGCACCACACAAACAAATGAACTCTTCTATTTATATTCACAATATTACACAGTACATAATGACACAAATCTCTCGCTGGCTTGTGTTTTTATGTGTTTCTTAAGGACACAAAGGGAAAATCTTCTCCTAATCTGCCAAGGTATTTTTTCCAAATATTATCTGAATTAATTGAATTTGTTTTATAATACTTAATTAATTATTGTCTTAAAAAATACAATGCAAATTTATTTTACCTCACCGACTTAAGAAAGAAAGCCCAATAGAGGCTTGATGGAGCAGATGTCCACCACACCAGGTGTTTTGAAGCTTTTCCTTAAAGAGGGAATTTACTTTAAAAAAAACAACAAAAAAAAACAAAAAAAAAAACACACTTCAGAAATCAAATACTGTGAATGATCCAAAGTCATTTTGTAGAAGAGAAGTACAGTAAGCACATAAGTTGCACTTATTTCAGAGACTGTGTAAAATAAGCAGCAGACGTCAGAAGTGATAAATAATTATAGATAAATTGATGAGAAATGTATTGGGCGCCATGTGACAGCAGGGGCGAGTCTTGCCGCAGCACTACCTATTGTCAGCAGTCAAGCGGGAAAACACGTTTAAAAAATTTTGTGAGAATTGAGAATGCTCTTCCTCCTCTGCCATTTTTGCTTTAGCTTTGCAAAAAAACAACAACCTTAATTTATCTGGAACAGTCAAGTCATGTGTGAAAAACTCTATATGGAATGGTTCCGTTTGGGAGATATACGAATGTATGCCGCAAATCCCTGCATTACATGGATACTTGAAGCCAGGGTTAGGTTCAATGTGAGAAGACGGTCATGGAGAGAGAAACATGGAAAGGGAAAATGGAGGAAAGGCAAAGAACAATTGCAAAGGGATACTGCAAGAGAGAGGACTGTGATTAGGAAGGAAAAGGAGCACAAACGGGAGAGAAAACAGGTCAGGGATAAAGATAATAGGAAACTGTACCGAAGCATCAAGCGCAGATGCTCTTGATCCCCAATGACATCATACTTCATGGAAAAGACCAAGTGGCCCAGGGCAGCATCCATAGTGTAATAATTAAAGTGTTCCTGGGGGCAGATAAGCAGAAAAAAATGTAATGCAAGGATGACTACTCCTCCAGCAACTGACAATTAAAAACAATGCTATCATAAATTAGAAATGGAGAGTGGTAGAGAGAGTAACTAGTCTTTTATTTCAAGAAAGTAGTGCCCTTGAGGTAGGAGAAAAGGTGGGAATTTTTTTTTTTTTTACAACTGCTTAGATTTATGATACTATATTTACTGTACAAATAGGCAATTTGTTTCACAGTTTAGTTTTTATTTGGCATAATATGGCGACATTCAGTACAGTTTCTCACTGTGTAATGTATGTACGTGTTTATGCACTTCTTCGCTTTGCGAGAGAGTAATAACAGTGTAGCAGCATTGACAAAAGTAAAGGTTTCCAAGGGGAACGCACACTTTGATTTAAATGTCACATGCAAAGAGTGCCAACTGGTTTTTGCCCTCATCTCTCTGCATCGTGTGCCTGAAACACCGACCAGGTGGTTGTAAATGTGATTGGATTAAAGATAACCCACACACGAACTCAGAATGTTTTTCTTCGCCTTCACTCCCACTTGACGAAACCTTAAACTCCTATTTTTGTAAATGCAAATTAGCTGACAAATTGGATAACTCATAACAAATTCCTTCAAATAGAGTTTGTCTCGTTTGATCTTATCTCAAATTGGCGTGGAACCCTAATATCAGGCGACTAAATTCAAGAAACCCAGTTGTACGTTTTAAGATGCTGTATGAGATTGAATAAATCAAGACTTTTTTGCGGTTTTCAAAAGCAAAACAAAAAACCCAGACCCCCCTTTTCCCCCATCTTTACCTTGCCCATGAATTGCTTCCTGTAGATCTTGGCGGTGCTGTTTGTCTCCAGTTTGATTTGGGAGAGAGGGCCGGCATCAGCCTCTGGTGGGTCTTTAAGCTCATGATTGGTCCCCTCGATCCAGTAGCCTCCAAACTGGGGCAGCAGGATGAGTGGAAAAGGACTGGTGCGACCAAGAACCTGACAGTGATGGACAATAATAACGTTGAAAGGAATACTGATTACTTGTGAGTCGGTGTGTCGCGTCAAGCTCTGCCTCGCTCTCATTGTTGCAGAAAATGTGTGATTTGTTTGCCTGTTTAAACATTTAGCTTCACAGTGCTGACATCTGTTAAATATACAGTGTGTTGTGGGAGTTGTTTTGTGCAGAGAGTGCGTTGTATGTACCTCATGAACACTGGGATAAGGGATGTAGTCCTCTTCTGTCTGCAGGGAGGGAAACGAATATATGAGTCAAGCAGACAAACAGCCGCTTCTAGTCACACTTTCACTTTTGGGTCTTGGGAAAACAAAACAATGAGCATGAACATTGACAGAACTATGGTACTATTCTACATTTTTCTCATCCTGCAAACGTGACAGAGGCCACATTAGCAGGCTTTCTGACCAATGTCTTGCTTTTTTTTCTTCTCTAGTGAATACATAGCGCTTTTTTTGTTATCAGGTTAGTTAAGGCTTGAATCTGACCTCACTGCTCTCGTTGTTATAATGTTACTGCTGGAACTCTTTTCAAGTTGAGAAAATGTGATGAAAGTTGAAGTATTTTATAACCTCCAGAAGGCTGCTTGCACAAACCCTCTCGGTGTTGATATGAAAAAGGGGACGACAACATAACCTTTCAATTTGAAAAAGAGAGCGACATGTGTTGGGTGCGAGAGAAAATTACTTTTTAGTTACTGGCAGCTAATGCGTGCAGCACTATTTCAAACGCATAATTAGACCTGACATTATAGCAAACCTTTCATCTCTGCTTTTACATTCTGATAGGTGTATTCAATTATTGGGCATTACTCTGTGATGTCCGTTGCAGAAACCATTTAGTGACGACATATTGCAATTTACATTACAGTTCATTTTGCCGACGCTTTTTTCCAAAGCGACTTACGACACGTGCAAACAATCAAGAGGATACAACTCTGAACAGCAAGAATCGTGCAAGTACATTAGCTGCAAATAGGTGAAATCATTTTAAGTGCAGAACAATAGCTTCAAATAAGCCAAACCAATGTAAGTGCAACATACAAACAAGCAAACCACAAGCAACCTGACCAGTGCATTCAACCCGGGACTTAAAGCATTATGACACTTTAGCCTTCATTTTTTAGTTTTGGACATTTTAATGCTCACTTATTTATGGTTATATAGATCTGTATGCACATTTGCACCGCACTGTTGGCACTAACTCTATTTGCACTAAATCTGCTCAGGTTTACACAGCCACTGGTCAATGTTACAGTGTATTTTTCTATTTTGTTTGTCTCTTAACTGTATTATTTTTTTTGTATTTTGTATTATTATCTATCTATCTATCTATCTATCTATCTATCTATCTATCTATCTATCTAT
>CALSBV010010288.1:2432673-2447673 GCA_943590825.1 Bovichtus diacanthus
TATCTATCTATCTATCTATCTATCTATCTATCTATCTATCTATCTATATATCTATCTATCTATCTACAGAAATTAGAGAATAAAAACCCAACCATTAGCTTCAAATAAGCCAAACCAATTCAAGTGATACATACAGAAATAACAATAATTTTATTATTATTTTTTTTTTTATTGGCCAAGATTCTGTCAAAACAGATGGGATTTATTTCTTTGGCAAACACGTTCCTTCAATTTCAGAGAGTGGTTTTGTCCATTTCCCAACAATGCCTTTCAACAACCTCAGCAGAGAAATGCCTGGACTTGTTCCGTTACAAGTAATAAGACTATATGTAGCAGAAGTGAAAGCAGAGGCAGGAAAGACTTTTTTCTGATCAGTCCTTTACGCAAAATCTAACCTTTCTCATGGCATTTTTGGCAATTGTAACTAGCATGGAGGTGATGATACTAGAGGAAAAGTCAGAGGATCACCAAAGTAAAGAGCAGTCATCCTCTGGGCTCAAAGGATATCTGTACCAAAATGTTACTTTTCAAGACAGTTCGCTTAAAACCAATAATGTCAACCTCCTGACGGCACTTTGATTTGTTTAAATATATAGATAAATATACCACCAAATAACAAAACGGAGCCAGACATGGGCCATTGTACACTAAAGTATATCCCAAAGTATGTTTCGGTCCTATACTTTTGTAAAAATGTGGTTTTCATGGTATGAGCTAAGCCCTGCTTCCAACTTCCTGGCTGCAGCTTACAGACGGCCCTTTCGTGTTTCAACATGACACTAACCCCTTTGCGCAGGGAGAACTTGACTGGCCTGCACAGCACCATGACCTCAACCTCAGCCGACACCTTTGGGATGAAGTAAAGCTGACTGAGAGGCGAGCCTTATCCAACTATCAGTGCCCGACCCCACTAAAGCTCTTTGTGACTGAACGAAAACAAATCCCTTAAAGTTAGGCTCAAACGTTTTGTAGAGAGCCTGCCCAGATGTGAGGAAGGATGTAACGGCACATGGTTTCAGAATGAGATGTTCAACAACCACGCACGGGTGTATGGTTGGGTGTCCATACACTTTTGTGCTTAATATCTTTTTAAGTTGTATGCTTTTGTTATGCTTTGTTTTATTTGTTTTCAATCCAGTCAAAGGTTTACATTTGGGAGCAATTTGTCCGAGTGTAACCCAAACCAATCAGTCACTGTTTATGAATTTGTTATGGACTGGAAGAGTCATTTCCAGTCGGTGTCGTTTCCCCCATCCATCCAAAGATGCACTTTATGGTTTTGTCTAAAAGATCAGCATTGACTAAATATTTTTGTAAACAGGCATATATTTCTTTTTAGTTAAGAGGGTATGATTTACATTTTTTTTTTTTTATTAATTATTTTAATTTTATTTTATTTTTAAAAAAAAAAAAAAAAAAGAAAAAAAAAAGTAGTAAAGTAAAGAGGTAAAAATGAAACACCAAAGTATGGCTTACATGTTGGACTACCTCATTTGCAAGTGCCTTCGTCATTTCAAGTGTTAATTGTAAAAATAAATGTTATTTTGATCCGTTTCATTCGGAAAAGTCAGCTTTTTAAAAACCAACAGTTCAAAATCTCATCTCTTCTCACGACATGATTGGACATCAGATGATTTGCTAACACTATTTTTTCATAGCAAGTACTTATTTACTTACTATACTTACTTTACCTATACATGCCGACTTTCAGGCGCCTTTATAGAAGTCCTCCAGCCAAACCCTCACCAAGTAATCAGATTGTTGACAGTTAACAGCAAGTAAATGTTTTTTTATATTTTTCTTTCAGATGATTACTATCTATCGTGGGCCCTTTCTGACTTGACCTCAGGTCTCCTGCTGAGAGTTTCTCCCAGTCTTCACTGCCACCTGCATTATCCTGTCTAGGTAATAGGACAGCTCAGGATTTTGCAGTCCTAGTCCCCGTCGAGGTCCTCACTCAGTCGGTTAGCATCCTAAAGCCTGTCTGACAGCTGATAAGGAAAGGTTTATAACTCGGCCATTACGGATGCTTTACCAGACTGTGGTTTATGAGGAGATATAAGGATTTGCAACTCACTTTGAGGGGGGGAGGCAGGGGGCATCTTTGCTCGTCCATTCTGCAACCCTGTAGAGAGAAAAGTGATTGGACACTGAGGGGACAGGTGAAACATCTACAAAAAGGGTTCACACATGTGCAAAGACAAACAAAGAGACGCACACACGGAACATGTTTGATTGTTTCGCGTGCAGCAGCATAGAGCGAGATAATTCTTTGTGACGATAATTCATGTTTACTCAACACAAGCTTGATCACCAGATGGGCCACAGAAAGAGGAAGCACAGAGGAGTGATATCTTGGGGAATATAGCGAGTGAAAAAGATAAGCCGAGGTCCATGAGAACAGCGGATGCGTTTCCATCAAGCCACACTGCAGATATCGTTAAACACAATTCCACTTAAGGGCCAAAAAGTGCAAAACAGGGCTTTGGATCTACGCTATCTGTCCTTATTCTGCTGATTCAAAACTACTGACAGTTCCCAAAGCACAGAGAGAGATGAGGAACAAAGCATTCCCGATCAGTGGCCTCTTTGTGTGGAACACCCTGCAGCAAGATTTGAATCGTATTAAATTTGATGCACTTTTTTTTTTTTTTTTTTTTTTGTAGGACTAAGGAAGATGAACCAAATTGAAATTGAAAATGCTTTCATTAAATTCATTCTTTGAAGACTGTTCCACTGCTTTAGTTTCTCGCTCCCTCCCTCATTCCCTTAACTTTTTGGAGAATATGCTATAATAAGAAGAAATATGCTACAGTTGTCTGCAACTCAGGAGTGCTGCTGCTTCTGTGCTGTTCAGGTGTTTATCAACCAAAAGTAAACAAGATACATATAGTTTGAACCCCCCACAAAACCCCCCCCGGGTAGTTCTGAAGCACTTCAAACATTACAATTAAAAAGGAATGCATTAGTAACACACGTCTTCACGCCTAGACATCATGCAAGGCTTGTGATTCTTCTTCCAGCAGCAGCACCTCAGCCTCTACAGTGTTTTACATTTTCTACATTTTCTATTCCTTTCAGAAATATTCTCTTCTATCCAAGATATTAGAGTAGACTATTCAGATGTTATAGTGTGTTTTCAGTGTTTCAGGATCATGTTAAGTTGACCCCGACACAGCAATGCCAAAGTTACAAGGTCAATTTCACAAAGGCATTTGACAACTTAAGAGGATGCTTGTAAGAAAATATATGTTTTGTCAGTTTACAGACCACCATATTCAAAATCAAGACAAACAAGAGAAAGCTATTATGATTCAGTTAAAAAGGGAAAATGTGTGGATGCCTATAGTGTCAAAGATACGAAATCTTAGTGTCTTATTAGCTTATTCAGATTCTTGACTCTGGTTCGTGTAACTCTGGAATTGAAAAAACCACCGGGTACAAAACAAATTACATTCCTACAAATTTCTTAACATTTCACACTTCTGGTGACGCAGGCAAAACTACACAGCTGTGAAGAGAGAACACAAAAGGCTCTGTTCAGCACATTAAGAAGCATCAGGTTTCTAAAAGGCAGCCTAGAGCTATCACTGCGGAAGAAAATCAGAAAAAAACAACACATTAATGGCAAAGGGAGGGATTCATGGACACGCACACACACACACAAACACACACACACACACACACACAAACACACACACGAAAAGTGCTGCAGAAGCAGGGTTGTGATCTGGAATACAAAAATAGCAGGAAAAGCAGACAAACGGGAGTCTCTAAAACGTTTTTGTCCAAAGAGAGTTAAATTCTGAGGGTGCCCTTTGATTAAAGCTTGGGAGGCAGAACGGACGAGTTTAGGCAGCGAGCGCAGAAGGAAGAAGGCGGAGCCCGGGGGACCGTACAGTACCTGCATCCTCTCGATCATGGAAAACAGGTCCGAGTTCTGGGGAAGAGAGTTGACACAGATCCAAACAGGGACATGGGTTCGACAGTTTTGTTGATATGCTTTCTCTGCATTCTTCACTCATCCTTCGTCTCTGCAGAAGCTGGCCGTGCAGTCACAAGACACAAGGCCTCCTGCTGGAATCTCTGACTCCCCCTAATTCCTTATACCACTATGACGCCGCGTTTTAAACACATCCCCCACCCCACTTGACACCAATCTCACCGAGAATCCATTCAACTCCGGGAGAATCGTTCCTCCACACTTGAAGACAAGCACACTGTAAACAAGTAACTCTTAGGGGAGAGTGAGCCTCAGAGCTCCACGGTGCTTCTCTGTTGCCACAGCCAACAGCTCATCTGACTGCACGCAACCGGCAAATTAGCTGGAAGGCGCTATGGTTTTTCAGTTTAAATTTTTGCTATTTAATTAATTAGTGAACAAGACTTATTTAACCTATCAGATAAAAGGCAGGGCAAAAAACTGAAGGTCTGGCAACTGGGTTTCACGTCAACCTAGTATAATCTGGATGTTTTGTTGTCCTACTAGTGCTGCTCATTAGACAAAGAGGCTTCAATCCAACTTCTGAATTCATAATCACACCTTGGCCATGGCTCATAGAACATCATTCCGTGTGTTGTGTCCTTCCCAGAAGTACTGGTGCAAGTAGTAGAAGAAGACAAGACATGCATTTCTCATCTGCAGAGGCCTTGGTACGGATCTTAAGCAGCTCCAACGCGAGATGAAGAGGATCGCAGCAGCCCTGGCGGCGGTGCTCGTTGTGGGTTGAGCCCTCTGTTCACCATGTAACACAAGTGGACTGGAGTGCCAAGCTTATGTTTCCACATGACAGCTTAAATTTACTGAGGGCACTCCAGGGCGTGCAAAACCCACACACAACCACGGGAAAGCGTATCGCTGTGTGGGCATATAAACATTTTCACACGTGCATGTAGTAAAGCACACTTAAACGTACACCTGACCCCGACCTGGTAACAACAGAAAAAAGGTGCAGCAGTGCATGAGGAAATAAACCATGCCATATTATATTCAGGTAGATACTGCTCTCCCGAGTGCAAAACAAACAAGCACTGTCTCATGCGGACCAGATTATGAGTGAACCATACAGTAAACCACATCAGTGCTGAATCCCTCCTGAGGCGTGGGAAGCAATGCACTCCTGACTTGTGCAGCGTTCAAGTGCAGAACGTGAACCATAGCTATGTAGATATACTGCATGTCCTAATAACAAGCATTTTCTAATTGTATTTTGCACAATATGATGAGTTTAAAAACTAAAAAAAAAAAGGTATGTGCTGTGGGCAGCTACTCCCTAAATACAAACAGTTGATTCAGTCTTCATGGGGTTAAATCCAGGGCAGATCCCAGGGCAGTGGAGCATGCATCTGTACAATGTACAACAATCCAATATCTACTGTCCTGCGGCACCAAACACATATTTCTGCCTCTAAGCTACTTTAAGAATTAAACAAGCAACAATAGCTGGAGTGAAAATAATCTCTCACCTCCAGCAAGTGAAAAATACTCACATCACTGAGGCATCGTCTCTTGGGAAAAGGCTTACAGGGCAGTCCATCCAATAAGGCATTCCCAGCTACCCTGAGTTCAGCCATCGTTCCGCTAGTGCGGATGCAGGCAAGTTGACAAGAGTGAGGGTGCTGCCGTCACGTCACAAAGGCAAGATTGACAATGACGCTTCACACTCACTGTCGCTCAGGCAATAAACTAGGAGAGAAAACCCGCTGTCGATCTGAATCCATAGATTAGCATGTGAGGTAACATGTGCCGTAGTGTGAGAAAGTCATTTCCTTTCCTTCTCTTTTTGCACGGCCCACCCCTCCCCACCCCACCCTACCATAGACATACACAGCTGTTCTGTAAGAAGTTGGAGGAAGGGAGGAACACTATTTCACCCCTCCCTGTGTCACAGAAAAAACGACTTCTCTTTTCACAAGTCACAATATGAGACTATTCTCTTCCTCTTTTCTT
Source organism: Bovichtus diacanthus (assembly GCA_943590825.1). Taxonomy (NCBI): domain Eukaryota; kingdom Metazoa; phylum Chordata; class Actinopteri; order Perciformes; family Bovichtidae; genus Bovichtus; species Bovichtus diacanthus. The sequence continues at coordinate 2,438,624 of CALSBV010010288.1, forward strand.
TCATCTTGCATTTACAAAGCCTGCTTCCAAGAAACACAACTCCTCTGCACCACACACACAGGCAGACAGACAGGCGGGCAGACAGACATAACCATGAAAAAAGGTCAGTGTAAGCATTTGCTGGAAGTCAATTAAGGACAAAGCTGGAGATTTTATACATTTTACAGTTAATGTTACGATGCGTCTTACAGCATATGTTGAGAAGTGGGTTGATTATACCTGCAGTGCTCTTATAGATGTCATGTGCTGCCGTTAATGTTCAACTCGGACACATTTCAAACCATTTCCCTGCTGGGTTATTGATTTTACAATCAATGCTTAATAGCATAAAGTGGCCATCATAAATGGATGACAAAAGTTAAGAAAGGAGTGGTGCTCTCTGGGGAATACCTCAGGCACTTTCACTGCACCATGTCCTTGGTGAGGAAGCAACAATGCGAAAGCTCCATGTGTGAGCAGTCGCACAGGGGGAGATATGCGAGACGGGCAAGCAGCCCAGATCCCTACATGTGTAGATGCCACAGCCTGATGGTGGACTTAGCTATGCACAGATGATTTCGGAGGTGCTGCGAATGGACTACGCACTAACATGAGAGCGTAATAGATAGTGGGATGGAGAAGGTGAAAGGAGGGATGAAAAGACGAGGGAAGACGCGGTGGGTCGAAAGGGGAGAGTTGTCGTTCTGTGAAATCTCTTTTCTCTGTGCAGCTTTCCCCATCAGGCGCAGTCCCAACATCAGACATCAACAAACACTGACCTACTTTACTGTAAATAAATAAATAAATAAATACACTGCTGAAAGCTTACAAGAAAAGACAGATTCCCCCCATATACGTTAGGCGTTGCAATAGAAGATAAACACTGTCCGCTAACTCGTCTCTCGGGAGAAATCAATGGGGAGTACACACGAGGAGGAGGGGTTACGAGGCTTAGGTAAAGAATACAATTTTTTTTTTTTTTCTTCATATGGACAGAGGTAACTTTTTGTTGCATGACACTGCACCCGAATTTCATTACTGGTGATCCGTTTACTCGGGTCTAGAACAGGCTTTAGTTGAATACTAATGACATACTTGCCTGATAATCATGTATAATTGTTACATGATTGCAAATGTGGGGGAGATATTAATTACCGTTCAGATGCACACTACGAGCACTGACGTTGTTTCAGCTGTGGAGCATACTGATTGCGAAGCTGCGTTTGGTGAGTGCGACATTTCGGCTCAAGCTGTTCGGAAAGTCAACCCGCTGTTGTACAGTCCTGCTTGGTTCGGGGTGACTACAGTATGTGGTGTGATCTAATGGAGCAATATGTACAGTAGAAGAAAAGAAAAAACAAGATCGGCACTAAATAAGTGGAAGGGATCGCAGGTTTTAACGCGCGAGTGTCTTCGCCGCGTGCTTTACGTCCTACAGTCTTTTTTAAAGGCGCTCACCTTTCGTCTCCTGCCCTCAGAGACGATATGGAGCCGCTGCAGTGAATGCACCATCACTGTTCGAATGCCTGAGGGGTCTCTGAGTCGATTACCAGCAATTGCAATGTGTGTGTATGTTTGAGTGTGTATGTGTGCGTGTGTGTGAGTGCATGAGTGAGAGAGTGAAAATAAAGTACGCGAGGGAATACATCAAATCCGTGAACCATACAGTCCAGAACTTTCGACTCAGTCTGCAAGCTGAGGAGTACAGCTCCGACTCCGGTGCTTCATTAACTCCTCCCAACCAGAGCCCTATTTGAATTCCCACGGACAAATTGCCAATGATTTGCATCCAAAGCAACAACCCCCACGCCTCGTCACTCCCCATCCCTCCATGCCATTTGGTTTAGCTGCATCCACAAAGGCAATACAGTAAAACGGAAAACTAAACTTCAAAGGGAGTCAATCAACGGGCGCAGGAGTCTATCATTCCGGCCAGAGAAAATCCATCGAGGTCCATTCATCAGGTCTGGCTCCAGAGACTAGCTCCACTTTGCTACTGGATGCCTGGGGGACACAAATGTACTTCACTGAGATGGAGTACCTCCACCTCATCTCTGCCTCAGAAGAGCTGGTTCATTGCCACAGAGGTGAAGGTCCACAGAATTGCTGCCAACTTGTGTGTATGCCGAAGCAGATCTCCTATCGCCTTCACTCAGGCAAAAGCAATGAAAAAGTCAGTTTAGACAAAGAGGTACTGTACTGTAACTCTCCGAAAAAAACATGAAACAGCTCTTGCATTTGGATTAACATCCTCTGGGCATTTGTATGTGAAATGCATTATTGTAACTAACTGCCCTATCAAGGACTTAAGAAAGCAAGAGCCTTGAACTTTCAGCATGAAGTTTCTGAATCGGTTGGTTACTCTTATATTACTGCTGCACAGGTTTAACAAAAGGATCAAAACCGATGCAGCACATACAGAGGCATCATCTTTTTTATTACAGGCTTTCTTTCTTCCTTGACATAACCGCACACATTACCCACAATGCAACCACCAACAGTTCATTCAAAGAGTCAGGTGTGCTATGCCAGAGCGGGCTACAGTAAGTCCACTTCTGACTTTGTGTGTCCCTCTCCGGAGCCACAAGGCTGCAACTTTTTCCACATATATGCAGTAGTCGTCCCCAAAGACCTGTAAACACACTTTGACGTGTGAAATTGACGGTTGACCCTCTAAGACAAACTGAATGCAGGAATATTTGTGATAATTACACATGGAGCACATGTATGAATCCTCACGTGGATGAATCCGTGACTCGGTTAAAAAAGAAAAACTCCCTGTGGAGCGCCTTGGTAGCCAAGTGGTCACAAGTGGTTACAACACATGCCATGTATCCACAACATCCTGGGTTCAATTCCAGCCTTGGGACCTTTGTTGCATGCCATATAACTATATAACTCTGTCTCTCTCCCCCAATGCTACACTAAAGATGAAAAAAAAGAAAAGGGACTCCTCTAATGTGCCACGTAAACCTTTACAGTTCCACACCAAGAAGACACAGATGGCACATCTATGTGTTACCTATGTGTTCCACTGCAACTTACAGGCCAACCTTGGTGTACTAGTACAGTATGAGTCTAATGAAGAGACCATCACAGAACCTTTCAATATGTCAAATTCAACATCTCATCTGAAGTATTCTCTGCGTTTCTCTGATCCAAGCTCTTCTGTGTGAATTCGTCTTTAGTCCTTACATCCGCTCTGATCCCTTCAGAAACACGTGGCCGCTTTACTTAAAGAGCTTTTAGCTTCAACCACTGGCAGCAATAAAACTTATCACATGTTGCAGTTGTTGTTATTAAGTTGTTTAAGTTCTCGGCTGACCGATAACGTCATGTATGGACCGTTGAAATGAAGCCGTTCGTCACTACGGACACACACAATCCATTTATTTATTCCTGTAAGTCTATTCTGCGCAGCTCCATGTACAACTACATTTGATTAATCCCTTGTGAATTGTATTTCCACCGCATGCGAGACAAAAATAATATCAATGTGCCTATGGTATGCATCAGAGAGGAACAACTGCTGCAGATCTATATTTGTCCCAGAAGCCTGTGACAGAGGGCGCAGACTCTTCCGTCAGCCACCACAACAACCTGCCAACCGCTACCAGAGGTGTGTGTGTGGGGGGGGGGGGGGGATTGGAGCCACCTTTCACCTGGTGTAACAGCTGAGGGATATGATGAGTGAAAAAAAAAGGTTGGAAACCAGTCAGGAATGAAAATGAACAGATGCATTGAAGGTCGGGATGGAATGGCAACGCTCGTCCAGTGCAGATATTAACTCTCGTGTTCCAAATCACACTGCAGCCGTCCTTACAAAGTGCGTACTGTCGCAAAGGATTGTGGGTCAAAATAGCCAGAAAAGCATGCTGGTATATTGCATTTGACATTCTACATATTGGGATATTTAAATAGTGTGCTATGGTATCGGAATGCACCGTCTGTGTAGTGGATTCACGCCATCACCATCACCATCACTGATGCCAAATCTAAAGCCACTTTAAAGGGTTAGGCAGACATTACTCACAAAAATTAATGCATCTTTGAAGCACTAGTCAGTTTTGACTTCTAAGGACCTACGTGTTTGCTCGACACTAACTTGCATTGTTGGATTTGTTAACAACGAGTATAAAATATCTGCAGATTTCCTAAAAATCCTTTAAATAAACAACTTGGGATATGAGTCACCACCATACCATGGGTTTTTATTGGGCCAATATGTCAGCTGTAGGAAAGTGAACAATTCAGATGATTTGTCTTCTTTTTTTTTTTTTAGGCATATTCCAATGATTTTATCAGATCAGCGTCTTGGCACCTTCTCAGTATCCGATTTTAGCAACTGTGCCGAAGGCAAATCCTAATAGAGAAGAGAACAGCAGAAGGTCAAAGTCGTGTGTTACCTTTGAGAGTGAGGGAAGAGGAAATGGAGGGTGGGAGTTCGCTAGCGAGGGATCTACTTCATCAGAGATACGAGGAATCCTTCCATCTTCTTTCCTGAGAGAGAGAGAGAGAGAGAGAGAAAGAGAGAGTTAGAGAGAGAGAGAGAGAGAGAGAGAGAGAGAGAGAGAGAGAGAAAGAGAGAGTTAGAGAGAGAGATATTATGGCAACCTTGAGCTCAGTTTTTCTCCATTTAAGCAACAAGAGCACAGGAAATGTCTGTAAAACAAGTGACTTATTCCATCAAAGAGCTCCCAACTCTTACTACAACGAGGAGGGTGCTACTGTATAATTACGCCACCGTCCTCATAGTATTTCTTTACTCAGGAGCAATGCAAAAACGGTCCTTTGTGTAAAGCTTTGCCTGCAGCTTTTGCCCTCACACCAGCTCGGTTGAAGGCGATGAGATGAGTGTGATTAGAGGCGAGATTGTGAAAATTGGAAGAGATCCGGAGAACTGCACAGAGGAAGAGGGAAGTGTAGAAACGAGCGAGAATAAAAAAAGGGACAAATTGATACAAAGCAGAAGAATAAAGGACCCTCAGCTTTCATCTGTTAACCCGCTGCACTCGACTCTCGTTCCCTGTTCCCCTCGGCCCCTTGTCTTCTCTGTGTGATTGGTCACAGCCTATTACTTCATACTTTGTCTCGCACAACAAGTCACTCGCTAGAATTTGCAGCCCGTCTGTGCATGCAACCTGTTCACAAACCTGCAGCAGAGGGCATTTCCAAAAACGCTGCTTTGAAGCAATAAGAATCGCAGAACAATGGCACAATCTGATTTCTTGGTGAGAATGGAGTGAGAATTGGTTGGAGACTTGCACACTCACACTCGCGCATTTCCTCCATTCTGCCATTTTGGCACACACCACAGTGGTTTGTTATGTGTTGAAATAAAACGCATAGTAGTCTTTCTTTTGCAGACAGTCCATTATTTGATATCGCAGTTCCCTATCTGAAAATGCTGTGCCTATTACGACGGGAGAGTATCTACGAGTCTGAAACAGAGCTGCACTTTTATGACAACAGACTGCTGACCTGGAGTTGAGGTTAAGAAACCTATTTGGAACACAGCAGCAACACTATTCTTTTTTTGCCTCTGATCTCTGCTGAATCCCAGGAAATGAGTAAAAAAAAAAAAAAAAAAACGGCTGTCAGATCTTTCCTGCAGCATCCTCAGCTCCTCAGAACCGACATTCCTCTAGAGAGTGAACTTAGTTAGTTCTTTCATTTAATGCAGCCAGAACACGATGAAAAGATGATGTCAAGCGCAGCTGCCAGCCAAGAATGATGCATTAAAATCTGCCTACAAAAGAAGTGGCTTACTGGGCTTGCTCGGTCAAAAAATGTGCCTACTATTCTCCTGCGGTGACACTTTACTCTACCTCCCTTAACCGTCCCATGGCAGTCAAGGTAGCGAGGTCTAACACCAAAGCCAAAACACAGATTTATTATCACACTTAACTACAAGTTTTTTTGTTTTTTGTTTTACCTCGGCACATATAAAAGACGATTTTGTTAAATGCATGTTTCTGTCATCATTGTACAGTGTGTGCGAGTCACCTGGCCGCTGCTTCAGCATGCAGACCGTCAACCCAAACCTCCCATGTGGGACTATTTCCATAATGAGGCAAAGCACAAAGATGCAAATCAATCTTCATTTAGGAAAACTCCAAAGACAGAAAGATGAGGGCTGCCCGACAGCCTGCCAGGTTCACTACCGATGGCATGCTTGGTGGCTCTCATCACGGAGGATGAATAATGTGTGTGTGCGTGTTTAAACTGTAACTGCATTAATTTCGAAAGGCAGATAACAGAAATATATCTGGTGCAAGGGTAAATGCTAAGTTTGACTCGGGGAGGGATTTCAGGCTGGCACATTCTGACAATCAGAGCGAGCACGCGTTATCAAATACCACCATCCTGACATGTGACATGATGATGCTGTTTGATATGGATTTATTAAGTCACAATCAAAGAGAAATGCTCAGTAATTCATCATCTGCTACGAAGACACTGAGGCACACGTGTGCTTTAGATAAATCATTAGCATGCAAACAGCATGAAAAAAAAAAAAAGACGTGTACAGTACAGTCTGGACTAAAGGTTGTTACTGAGGTTTATTACACAGCTTTGTCGAATACTCGTTTCTGATTGGTCAACTTCGACATTCTACGGTCTGTTATTTCTCTTTGGCAGACCGTAAGACACGTTATGAATCAGAAAACCTTTATTCGTCCCTCAGCGGGGAAATTTATGATGGACACAGTTTGATCTCAAATTAGCAAATTATTTCTTTTAGCAGAAGCAATTTCTTTTTTTTTTTTTTTTTTTTTTTTTAAAAATCAATACAACATTTTTAAATCAATACAACATTTTTTAAACTAAGAAAATATTTTTTAAACCAATAAAATCAGTTTTAAATCGATAAAAATATTTTTTAATTATTTTTTTTAAATATATATATATTTTTTTAATCAATATTTTGTGTCAAATTATTAATTTATTTAGTAAGTAGCCATGTAATAAGCGGGATAATGGACAGTGATCTGGTCATTATTGAGAAATGAACCCCTTCAAGTCCCCTCTGCTGCTCCCCTTGTTTGGGGTGCATTTCGCAATAATGACCAGCTCGCTGTATATTATTACTCATCTCTCATCTCACTAGGTGGAAATCTGTCATTCTTTAAAGATTAAAAGTGATCAAACACGGGTTCATGAGGTATCAATCCTGGTACAAATGATGTTGGGAATTTTGAATGGGACATCAGCCATTAATAACTTCAATGTTATCACTTACATTAATAATGCAACTACAAAGCAATGGACGAGACAAAATGTCTGCAAATCAGAAATCCCTAATTTGTCCCTAACTATGTATTTTACAGCAAAAGCACACATGCTCTCACAAGCATTACTTACAGAGAACTGGAGTTATATAAATATAAGAAACTGTTTTAGCTAGATTAATGAAATACTCCGATGTGTCCCGATGAGCCTTGGGCCCGGTGACTGGCACGGGTCAAGCCTGTGCACAGCAGCAGCCAGGTGGCAGGGTCACTGGGTGACGCCAGCGGGATGAATGGCACGCTGGAGGCACATCCCACAACAATTATCTCGCCAGCTTAAACAATGAGATGCCACTTGTCAAGCTAGACACACATGATCCCATGTGAAAGGTTCGTTCTTCAGTCACATCTGATTAACTATTGACAAAACGTGTGGATGCAGAAGGCCAAGAGGGAAACAGAAGAGAAAGTAGGTATATGTCGCTTCCTCTCTGACGAACGAAACTCATGTCAATGTTAATATGGGCCGAGTGTGCGGTCACGACCACAAACATTTGGCTTATTTTTTGTTGACTGTACATTCATTTTGCAGCACCTCTCGCTCTGTGGTACACACTGTGCACAAAGCTCCTTCCTCCTTTTCTCTCCATATTGAGGTTGCTTTCTTGCTACAGCTGCTACAGTTGTGAAAACGTGTGTCACCTAGCAACATCGTCACCTCGATCAAAGATGTTCCAGTTGAAAAACAAACTCAAACCTACAATACAGAATGAATGTCCGCATAAAATTACAGATAATTCTAGGTGTTATAACCAAACTCCCAAGGGAAATGCAGTTTTAAGGAGACTGACCAGGTCATTTTTTTTCCAAATGTGTCCAAGCATAGCGTTTCATCATATCATGATAAGCCGACTATAATCATCCATAATCCTCCGTTTAATGTCACCATGCCTTCTGCAATCATGGATTGTCCAAAGTGTTCACATGAAGCTCCAGAGCCAACGATCCACCAGGGACAAATGGTTAACTTTGCTATTTAAGTTGGTAGACCAAAATAACCGGTATTCACCTTCAAGCCCTTCAACTTTCTGGATTACGCTGCTCTTCGTGATAGAATCATATGGTTTTTCTGACAGAAGAAAGTTACTAAAAATGTACAAAAAGCATTCTGAAAAGCCGCCAATGAATCCTATGTGTTGCCAGTAAACGAGCTGCACATACTGCTGGGTCATGAGCTCCAAGACTTTCAGCTTTCTGTAGTCCAATCATGGCTCAGGCTTCAGGAGCACCTGCAAATACAAATGAGCTGGACAACATTGAATGCCCTGAAACGGAGTGAAGTAAAACATACATTTGAGTAGGATCGGGCTGTATTCTGCTGCTGTAGCCACAGAGAGCCAAAAGGTCAAGGTCAGTCAGATACGGCAAAAACAGTCCTCATTTAAAAATGTTCAGGGTCAGTGTATCAACTACACAATAAAATGAGATTCTTCTGCAGGTGGGTGTTCCAACGTTTGGATCGGTGACACGTTTGGCTTGCCGAGGAGGCTAAAAAGAGAAGTTATTTTGCATTCAATACAAGGACCAAAACAGTAACAGATGTTCACTGTATATTGTGATGATTCATGCTCAGTCATTACCAGTTATTCTTAGCATGCTGTAGGCCATAGCAAAAGCAGAGCTTTATTTTAAGCAGGTGTTTCTACCATCCAGTACATTGTAATAGTAATGTGTTCATTGTAATGTTTGAAAAATGAGTACAGGATTTTGATGTATCCCTAAATACAATTGACAAATTGACATTGCACCACACAATCATACGGATCATTTGTCATCATC